>CAKOES020000716.1:0-19749 GCA_933207985.1 Pelobates cultripes
CTCTCAAAGGCAACATAACCAATCTGGCAAATTTCAATGTCAAAAAAATGAAATGTAAGCCTTATATGTGACTCTCTAACTTTCCAAAACACCATAAAACCTGTACATTGGGGGTACTGTTATTCTCAGGAGACTTCACTAAACACAAATATTAGTGTTTTAAAACAGATTACAACAATAATATAGTCCATAAAAGTGCAGTTCGTTTGTAAAAAATGCAAAAAACTTAACTTTTACTTAAAATATCATTGTTGTAATACAATTTACCAGTTTGAAACCTAATATTTGAGTTCAGCGAAGTCTCCAGAGTAAAACAGTACCCCCTATGTACAGGTTTTATGGTGTCTTGGAGAGTTACAGGGTCAAATATAGTGCTTGCAAATTAAATTCTCTGCACTTTCTCCCTGTGTTGTCAGGCATGTCAATCAAATTTTAATTAATCAAATCACATAATTATGTTAAAAGATTACTTAAATATACACGTAGAACTTTACTTTGCATTTATAGGTATTTAAATTCTATGTGTATACTAATGTAATCTTTTATGTAATTATATGTATTTATATATATATATATATATATATATATATATATATATATATATATATATATTTGCAGTTATTTGTATTTTATATATAGATATAAATATAATGTAATTCTAAGTGTATTTTTTTTACCTATATATATATCAATAACAAAATACAGTTAGAATGAAATTACATATGAATATATAATTTATATAACATTTTGTTTCAATGTTTTATTTATTTATTTTAATATTTTATTTATTTATTATTGTAATTATAAGTATATACATATATATATATAATATATGTGTATATATCTATTATATATATAATATATATATTATATATATGTAACGTCATTCTAAGTGTATTTTAATACTAATATATGTACTTATATTAATATTAAAATACACTTTCTATGACATTACATATATATAATATGTATATATATTATATATATAATATATATATATATATATATTATATATATATATATAAATACATTTCTATTTTAATTTTACACATGTCTAATATTTTTTTTTTACAGCTCTCACCAGCAGGGGGACTGTCTGACATTTCAGACAGTCACCCTGCTGGCAGATCCACAGCCAGCTATAGGGGGCCATGTGATCGCTCTTTGAGAGCGATCACATGGCCCCCGAGGGCCTCATTTCCAGGGGAGGGCTGCCTGAGCTGTCAGGCAGTCCTCCCGAAGAGGATCGCGGCGGAGTTAAGTATCCCAGGCGCTCTGGGGGCTGCAGCCGTTACGGCGTTCAATGCCGCCGCAACGGCTTTAAAGCCCATTTAAATGGGAACGGCATAGAACGCCGTAACGGCGTTAAGGGGTTAATTTTTAAAGATACCTGCATATTTAATTAAATATCCTTTATATGTCTTTAAGGCATAAAATATCTGCAAATTAAGATTATATACAAAAATGCATGTTATGGGTGTTCCTGCGATTCCTTTTCTATCATTTATTTTTCTTTAAGTCTGAAATCAGATGCCTTTGGGATGTGCACCCCTCAGCCCCCAGTTTCAGAGGCTTCTTTGGAGGTGAGCACAGAAAAGTATAGATTAAAATAGATGTGAGGGGGCTTTGGACAGTAAAGTTACCTTAATTATACTTTTCATATAGCGGATATGTGATATGCAATGTGATTTAATATATCAGAGTTTTATCACTTTAATTGACACTGCATTTTTTTTTTATGCATTATTCTTTATGCATTATTATTTTATTTTTTTCTTAAATTTTTACTTCTGTTTAGAATATTGCAGGCTTTGCAATATCAAATTAATTTTGCAGTATAAATATTCACAGTGATCTTACAACATATTATTAAAATTAGCCTCTTTCAGAATTGTAGAATATGTGGTGAAACTGAATCCCCATATATGAGATTTGAAACTGCATTTTTATTTCTACTCTGTGCCCAGGGCCGGACTGGGAAAAAAATTCGGCCCGGGCATTTTTTTATCACAGCGGCCCACTAAGAAGGGGGCGGGGCAGAGAGGGTGTGTTTTGTCATCACTCATGACAAACACGCTCCCTCTCAAAGTGAGCATGTTGGTTCAATGCTCTTCCAGGGCACACCATGCGCAGAGCTCTGCTGAAGAGCTCTAGCATGAGAAAAAAGCCCTGTATTTGTTCTGCACAGTGCAAGCAAATTTAATAACATGCTTGCACTGTTTCCTTGCAACTTGTCTCTGGTGTCTCTATAAATGGATACCAGGAGACAAAAGGGCCAGGAAAGATTATTGTGCATGTGTTTGGAGCCTGTTTGTGGTATTACGTTTGTGCAGAGTGAGCTGGTCATGGTGTGGTATTGTGTAATAAGGTCTGTTTTAGTGTGTGTGAGTGCTGAGTGTGATAGTGCTGTGTATGATGTGTGATGTGTGTGAGACTGATGTGTGAGAGTGCTGTGTGTGAGTGTTGTGTGTTATGTGTGTGAGTGCTGAGTGTGATAGTGCTGTGTATGAGTGTTGAGTGTGATAGTGCTGTGTATGATGTGTGTGAGTGCTGAGTGTGATGTGTGTGAGAGTGGTGTGCCTGAGTGCTGAGTGCTGTGTGTGAGAGTGTTGTGTGATGTGTGTGAGAGTGCTGAGTGTGAAAGTGCTATGATGTGTGTGAGAGTGCTGCGATGTGTGAGATTGCTGTGTATGATGTGTGTGAGAGTGCTATGATGTGTGTGAGAGTGCTATGATGTGTGTGAGAGTGCTATGATGTGTGTGAGAGTGCTATGATGTGTGTGAGAGTGCTGCGATGTGTGAGATTGCTGTGTATGATGTGTGTGAGAGTGCTGTGTGTAAGAGTGCTATGATGTGTGTGAGAGTGCTGCGATGTGTGAGATTGCTGTGTATGATGTGTGTGAGAGTGCTGTGTGTGAAAGTGCTATGATGTGTGTGAGAGTGCTGCGATGTGTGAGATTGCTGTGTATGATGTGTGTGAGAGTGCTGTGTGTGAGAGTGCTATGATGTGTGTGAGAGTGCTGCGTGTGATGGTTGTGAGAGTGCTATGATGTGTGAGAGTGCTGCGCTGTGTGTGAGAGTGCTGTGTGTGAGAGTGTTGTGTGTTGTGAGTGCTGGGTGTGATAGTGCTGTGTGTGATGTGTGTGAGAGTGCTGAGTGTGAAAGTGCTGTGTGTGAGAGTGCTGTGATGTGTGTGAGAGTGCTGTGTGTGAAAGTGCTATGATGTGTGTGAAAGTGCTATGATGTGTGTGAAAGTGCTATGATGTGTGTGAGAGTGCTGCGTGTGAGAGTGCTGGGTGTGAGAGTGCTGGGTGTGATGTGTGTGAGAGTGTTGTGTGAGTGCTGAGAATGCTGAGTGTGATAGTGCTGTGTATAAATGTTGTGTGTTGGGGGGTAAATAAACAAATAAAAAATTAAGTGGGGGTAAATATATAAAAAAAAACAAACAAAAAAAACCAAGGGGGAAAAAAAAAAAACTAAGCAAAAAAAAAATAACTAAGCAAAAAATAAAACCCCCCTCCTTCTTCTGGTACCTTTTAACCCGAGGGGGACATGCACGTAGCTGGAGGGGCACCGGCACTCGCACACCATCCCTGGTGGTCCAGTGGTGAGTGAACTCTCTCGCGAGATCGGGGCGTTGCCATGGCAACGCTCCGGATCTCGCGAGAGAAACCCGGCGGAGCTGTAAGACAGAGCTCCGCCGGGTCCTCTCCCTCCCTCCCCAGCCGCAGGTCTATTTAAATGGGCCGGTGAGGGAGATCTTTGATCCCCCCACCGGCCCATGGAGGCACACAGCGGGGCCGGCGCTCGGGTAGCGCTGGCCCTGCAGGAGCCGGCCGGGGAGATCCTGTGATCTCCCCTGCCGGCCTCGGCCCCACGGACACCGCGGCCCACCGGGCATTTGCCCGGTGTGCCCGATGGCCAGTCCGGGCCTGCTCCCAAGTGTCCCTATTTAGTAGAGGCAGTACCGATTTGAGCCGAAATCCCTCTGTCCCTCTTTTCTATCCTAATGCCCCTCTTTTCTAGGAGCTCCATATTATTATTATGTCCGAGTGTATGACTTAATAGCAATACATCTTACAGTAATGTGTCAATAAATTGTGTTGATAAATCAGCCTGTGTAAATAAAATACATTGTTCTTGTTTTAAATCACATTTTAGTTACATACATTTTTATCAGTAAGTCGTCTAAAATTTCTCCGAACAGCTCTGCCCCTGACGACACCCCCACTCACACCCCTAAAAATAAAGTGTCCCTTTTTGAACATTTGAAATGTCAAGAGGTGTGGTTCAGGGGTATAAAGTGTTATAAGGGTATATGAAAATGTGTCAGGAGAGCATTCAAGATGTTGTAGACTGCAACCTCTATCAATCTTTCACCAAGTCTTTTCCTCAGTCTAAATCATTTTAAAGTTGAAGCTTCACAATACCCTATATTTCCCCAAACCTTAAAGGACCACTCTAGGCACCCAGACCACTTCAGCTTAATGAAGTGGCCTGGGTGCCAGGTCCAGCGAAGGGTTAACCCATTTTTTCATAAACATAGCGGTTTCAGAGAAACTGATATGTTTGTGAATGGGTTAAGCCTTCCCCTATTTCCTCTAGTGGCTGTCTCATTGACAGCCACTAGAGGCGCTTGCGTGCTTCTCACTGTGATTTTCACAGTGAGAGCACACCAGCGTCCATAGGAAAGCATTATGCATGCTTTCCTATGTGACCGGCTGAATGCGCGCGCAGCTCTTGCCGCGTGTGCGCATTCAGCCGACGGGGAGGAGAAGAGGAGGATCGGAGGAGGAGAGCTCTCCACCCAGCGCTGGAAAAAGGTAAGTTTTAACCCCTTTCCCCTTTCCAGAGCCGGGCGGGAGGAGGACCCTGAGGGTGGGGGCACCCTCAGGGCACTATAGTGCCAGGAAAACGAGTATGTTTTCCTGGCACTATAGTGGTCCTTTAAAGGAATAATCTAAGCATCAAAACAACTTCAGCTTAATGAAGCAGTTTTAGTGTTTAAATCAGGGCTTTTGAAAATGGTAATTTTTCTAGACCCACTTGCTTTTATTGCATATTTTAAGAATGAACACCATGGCAATCAGCTTCAGAGGCATACAACTGGCACACTATGGCAATTAGTTTTATAAGAATAAAATTGTCACACCATGGCAATCAGCTTTAGATGCATAAACTTGGCAGTTGGCACATCATGACAATCACTTTTAGATGCATAAACTTGGCACATCATGGCAGTCAGCTTTAGATGCATAAACTTGGCACATCATGGCAATCACTTTTGGAAGCACAAACCTGGCACATCATGGTAACTTTAGGTGCATAAAATTGGCACACCATGGCAATTAGTTATATAGGCGTACAACTAGAACATCATGGTAGCTTTAGATGCATAAACTTGGCACACCATGGCAATCAGCTTTAGATGCATAAACTTGGCAGTTGGCACATCATGACAATCACATTTAGGTGCATAAACTTGGCACATCATGGCAATCAGCTTTAGATGCATAAACTTAGCACACAATGGCAACTTTAGATGCATAAGATTGGCACACCATGACAATCCGGTTTAGATGCATAAACTAGGCACATCATGGCAATCCGCTTTAGAGGCATATAATTGGCATATCATGGCAGTCTTACAGGCAGAAACTTGGCATATCATGGCAATCCGTTTTAGAGGCATACAACTGCTTACTCACAGACTCAGTCAGAATCAGAAGTTCTGTTTCCCGCTCTTTCATCCAGGTACCTCCCGTTAATTATCCCAGTGGTGGAACTAATGTACAGAGGGCCCTGGTGCAAGTATGTTTTCTGGGAAACCCTCTAGTGCAAGTGTGGCCAAAAGATGGATCCCCATCTGTCGGAGAACTTCCACAATGCTATGCCAGCTGGGGATCTACCATTTGCCCACTGTTCCCATGAAGCCCAGCCAGTCTGAAGTCTGTAATTATACACAACAGTTAATTTAATGAAACTATGTTGTAAACATTTTCCTTGGGTATAAATGTTTGGCACAGGTTATTTTTAGTCCACTCTCTTATTTCTTTTTTTCTAGGACTGAAGTTGCTCTCCTCTCTTTTAATCTCCATAATGGAGAAAAGAAAATGAATGATACCACAGCTAAAGACAGAAAGCAAAACAGAAGGCTTGACAACCTGCTATTAGACGTTACTCAAGTCAACAAGACAGTGTATTTGCTAAAGTCCCAGATAGAAGCCATAGCTGTCGTAGGATTCAATGGTAAACCAGTGCAATATAACGATTATACATAATGAGTTTGGACAACTGTCATTCGTAGCATCCTCTGCTAGGGTAAGGCTGCAGCAGCCCTGCCCTGATATCAGTTGGCAATGACACTCTAATGCCAAGGAAATGTCCACATATTGACCCAAAATAACACATCATTTTAGTCTGTTGTTTATCAAGCAACGTTTTTCTTTTTTATTCTTCATTGTCAGGTCACGGTATACTAGTGTAATTAACTAGCTAGCAGCACGATAGTGATTTAGAATGGTACAGAAAGCCTGATACATTTTGCAATTTTATAACGCTTGGCGGCACTATCCTATTATTTTATCAGAGGCTTTTGGGTAAGTTTACAGATTAGCTCCACCTACCTGCCTTCCGTCTGACTTGTCACAGCAAAGGTTATGAATGTGAGGTGACAAGTATCTGCTAAACAGTGAGTAAACCATTTAGCAGTGAAGTGGGACCTGGCACCCCAGACTCCAGACACCATAACCACTTTAATCAATTGAAGTAGGTATGGTGCCTACAGTGTTTCTGTAATGAAAGCAGGAATTTGAATGATTCAATGATGAAACCACCATGGAGAATTCTGTGAATTCATTGATTTCACTTGGACCAGCATAAATCATTTATATGTAACCTGAAAAACAGGCAAACCTTCTTCGAGCTAGAGATATGGATCTATCTAGATAAACTACCTTATAAAACATGATGACTTGATATGTATATTAAATTCAGTGGTAAGTGGCAGATAAAATAAGTTAGATTTTCATTACATGTTTATACAAGTGAGAGGATTATTACTGTTTCAGGCTTGTCTTAGTGAGTTGAAACTTCCCATTTGTTATATTGTTATAGTATCTTAACTGTTGATTAAAGGGGCACGCTAAGGATAGTGGTTATCCAAACATATTTAGTCATTTGAAAAGCTTATTCAGCAATGTTAAATCCAGACCTGTCCAGGATCCAGGATCCTGGTAGGTGTTCCCCATACAATTTGTAGTCTGGTACCCCTGTAGTTACAGTGATAAAAGCATACAACCTTCAATAGCAATGATAGGTAAAAAGAGACAGGGGTGATGAAGTGGTTATATTGGTAGTGGTTATGGTGCTTAAGTTTCCATGAACCAACTGCATGTGAAAATTGTAAACTTAACACTACTGCTGTAAGAGCCATTTTATCTAAAAAAAAACGGTCCCACTTATTTACCTTTCTATATATTGACAAGTTTATTGAGTCTGAAAAACCCACTTTAACAATTCTGCACTCACATTTATGCTATGTTTGTTTCTAGAGTCCTACAGCAGCATTCTAAAGTCCTACTTAGAGTCTACGGCTGCTGAAAGAATTGCTAATGGCTCTGTATCAGGACCCGGAAGTCCTGTTTTCCAATCTCGGCAAACACGTCTAGAAACCGAGAAACATCTGAAGGACAAGCTGGATGCCTATAGAAAAAACATGACCGCACAGAAGAGCTCCCTGAAAGAGCTTCAAAAAAAGGTTCAGGATCTGAATGTCAACCATATCAATGTGAAGGTACTACTTACGCTTCTAGTTTATAGCATGCACAGCAAGTCTCAACTGCAGCTTCACTGCTAAGACTTGTTTCTGAAAATTCCATAATTATTATACTGTTGATAGTAAAAAATACAACTACTCTAATAGCTGTTTGTTCTTCCTTTTAAAGATTTGTGGAGCGCCCGGCGACCAGCCATGCGATCAAGCACCATGCGGTGGAGCTAACTGCAGAGACGATGAAGGCCAGAGAAAGTGTGGTGGGGAGGGGTGTAATGGAGCTGTGCCAATCTCTACCAAGGCTCTCAAAAATGCTCAAAATGCAACAATTGCACTAGAAAACATGGCTAATCAGCTCAATGACATATCCCAAAAGGTATTAAAAGGTGTTCTATAGCATTATTCCTGTTGCATTACACACATGGATGTTTTAGCACAGGCCTTCCCGATAGCTTGCCAGTTTATCCCCTCAATTACCTCCCACAGGTCGGTTCCTACTAGTCTGTATAGCAAAGGTGTCCCCATTCCCCTGATTCAGAGCTAATGTGTTGATATAGTAGTGTTATTAGTTTGGTTTGAGATGTTTCCTCAAAACATAGTTTCTCAAATAATGTCAATTGTTCTCTGCAACAGCACGGATCTTTTTTGTCAGGAGTCATTGGGGAAGGGATTCTCTCAAGGGTGTATTTTTGCACTGTTTGATCCCAGATCTGAATGGAGTTTAGGATGGTTCGGGCAGGTGGTTCTCAGGCAGGCTCTATGGGCTTTAGGGACCCAGATATAGAACTGGGGTAAGTCAGTCCCTGTTAATAAGGATTCTATGTCTGCCTATATTCTGAGTTCTAAGGGAGAATGCCAGTGTACAATTTGCGCTAATTGTGCTGCGAGGTAGTAGTAATATAAATGGAGTAGTCCCAATCCTACTCTAGATTTAGGTCGATATAAGAGATTACGGGTAAGTCTAGCATGTTTTTTTGCCAGATAAACATGTAAATTGCTTTCTGTATATTTGCCCTCTGGTGACTGGAATCGGTAGTGATTGAAATAGGAAAAGTAATCTAGGGAGAATGTTCATTTTTACTGAGTGTAGGTGCCCTATCCATGAGATTGGTTATCTATCCATCTCTCGAGGTCTCCTGTGAGAGTGTTAAAAAGTAGAGTGTAATTACTTTTGACTAGGGAGGCGGGGTTGGCAGTGAGGCGAATACCCAGGTACATAAATGCTTCTGTTGCAATTTTAAGGTGAAACGTCTGTTGGATGGCTGCCATGTCCAGGACCGAGAGGTGGAAGGGCATAGCCACGAATTTCGTTAAATTGACTTTATAGCCTAAAACGTTACCGTATTCATTCAGTAGTGTTTCGAGTGTAGTTATCAATCGCATTGGGTCTGTAATAGTCAGGAGCACGTCATCTGCGTATGCCGAGAGCTTGAATTGTTGGTGTGTGATTTCTAAACTAGTGTTCCATTTCCAGGCCCAATTCGAATTGTATTGTAGTTTTACAATTTAGTGTTTTTTAACCTATGAAAAGCCTATGAAAATCATGAAATCATTTGTAGAATGTTGCTGTATAACAAGTATTTTTAATTTTGTTTCATATGCTACCATCTAATATCTAATTTAGGTTTGCATAAATTAATTTGTATGGAATCAAATCAGGCAATATGGTAAAGTTCATTCAATTTAATGACTATTATCATCAATATTTGAAAATTGAGTATTCATAAAATATAGTGCATGTTGCAGAATTAGAACTTATTCTGCCTATATTTTAATTATTAGAAATAACTAAATTGAAGACGGGGAATGCTGGGGTTGGCTCCAATGCATTTCACACCCTGGTACCCATTCACATGCAACATTTACCATAAAATAGGATATAAAAGTGGCACTTAAAATAATTAAATCAATTCATAATACAAACAATAAAAGACACATTTACAGTTATACATGTATATTAACAGGGTTGTTTACCAAAGTGAGAATTCAAAGTGAATTTCAAATTTAAGGCCAGAATTATGTGCTATTCAGTTTAAGTGTACTAAGCAATTCTTCTTATGAGAGCATTTTATTAATTTCAAAATAATTCCTTAAACTGTGAACTTATAGATAATTCACTTTTGTGGGTATAGACCCCCACATTACATATTTCACTTCCTTATGTCCCCAACTGCCATGAGGGAGAATGTGAAGGCATGTCTACTAAAAGTTTAAAACTAATGACTTGACAGCTCTTGTTTGCCAGTCGCTAGAAAAGGTCCCATTTTATCAATACGGCTCCATACTAATCAGCTTGTAAACCAGAGCACTCTGATAGAAAAGTTTTGAGAGAAGTGAGACTTGACTCTTAGAGTGCTCTTACTCTTACATAGTGTCAGAAAGCCACTATGAAAGCTCAGTCTGTGCAAAGCCCCGTGGGGTGGAGATGAATTCATTTTATTGCGTCTCGTTGAATTTTTCCATCCGTTTTTTGGGGGGTTTTTTATGTTTTTTTGGGGGTTTTTTTGTCAGGATTTGTGCATTTTTATTTGGACTTTGATAGTAAGTATAACTTATTTTATTGTTTTAGCAGATATTAGTTTTATTGGAGACCTGCCCTGTTCATTTGCTAATTACCCTCTTTCACCCCATGAATTGTTTAGTGTATATACTATATTTTAACATTGTACATGGCAAATTTCTCATTATCCAGATTCAGGAGGTCCAGGGAATAGCTCAGGAGGCAAAGGCTCAGAGTGAGTTAACACTGAACAAAGCAGAGGACGCCAAACGGAGAATGGAGGATTCCACAGATAAACTGCGGCAATTTATAAAGAAGATAAAAGATTTCCTGACTGGTAAGTTCTGATGTTTGTGTCTATTTCCAACATGAACAGCAAAAATGAATTAATTTGTCTTATGTGCCATTTTTCTCTAAAGCTCTTTAATTATGTATACATGTTTAGTGTGTACTTAATTAGGTACACCTATCTAGTTCCAAGCAAGACACCTTTTACCTCCAGCATGGCTTGAGGTCTTTCACCACGGATTCAATGCTGGAAACATTCTTTGGAGAATCTGATTAAAGTGACACTATAATCACCAGAACCACTACAGCTTAATGTAGTGATCCTGGTATTTATAGCTGCAATGTAGATGGCCACTAGAGGTGCTTCCTATCTACGCTCTGCAGGGAGACGCTAAATGCTCCCCATAGAGACAAATTGATTCAATACATCTCTATAAGAAGATGCTCCTTGGCAAAATGTGGTGTTTTGCCGGCACTGCCTTCCATGCCCTTTCCTAACGTCAGCCAGGGCCTTCCGTAGTCCAATTGCACATTGCTCTAGCAATTTTATGGGGAGTCAGGGAAGGGGAAAAAGTGCTTTCCCTTGTAAGCACTGCCTGCAAGGGAGAAACTCTATACATCCATTGCCAGCATGCTCTGCGCGCTTATGTCATATGTATTTTACGCACAGAATTGACATTAGGCAGACCAAAACAGAGTTTCAGGCTGCAAAAAACATGTGTGCCAGCCGTGTAACTAGCTCCCGGCACACAAGTGCAAATTACTTTGTATGTGCAGCGTTTCCAGCAGAAATGCAAATTACTGAAGTGGTCATGGTGGTTGGAGTAACCTTTGAAGTAACTTTCACTTTGTTCAACCAACTTGTGATGATGTTTTCTTTGAGATATGGCAAATTACCTATATGAAAACTGGGTAGACATGGGCCACAGGCAAGGGGTGAATGTGATCAATGACAATTCCTAAGTATGCTGTGACATTTAGATGATGCTCTGTTCTATTAATAACCTTATTACAGAGGCATACCTAGGATACTAGGCAAAAAGGGTGCATGTTCGTACCACCACAACATTTTTTTTATATTTGTTTGTCACTCTGTGGTCCACCAACCCTCCTAACCTTTCTTGATTGTCTTACCCTTGCTGAGGGACCTGGAGTGGAGCCTTGTTCCCTGTGCTCCAGTATGGAGCTGCTGGGATCACTCTGACATGTTGCACAAGGTTAAAGGGACACCTCAGTAGGGCTGGCTCGTCCTATAGGGGACTTAGGCAGTCGTCTAGGGCGCACCAGCCCGGGAGGGGGCCAGATTTAAGGTAGCGGCAGGAGGGAAGCGCACAGCGCACACTCCTGCCAGTCACTCAATGTAGCATGGCATTGACTCAATGTAGCGGACTGACAGGAAGTGCTCACTGAGTGTGGAGTGGTTCTTTAAATTTAAAATTCACGTTAATAAATAACCTTGATTGACATTTGGCTCTCAGTTCAACATAATGCACTGTGTAATAAATGAATAGTAAACTGATATTCGGGGAGTTAACTGTACTTTATTTGATTGATGCACACATGCAGGAGGCCAGCTCCCTGATAATAAATTAAGCATTACAGTTGTATCTTTGTGTTTCTCAGAAAGGATGCCATGCCATGTTGCGTATATGCTTCCCCAGCTATATTACTACTGTGACAGCCCATGAAAGAACAGTTGTGGATTAGAATTGAAGATTATGCTAGCTTTAGTGTACTAATAATCTTAATTTTAATAAGGACAGGAGGCGAGTATTTTGCATTTACTCTCTTTACTAAACTCCACAGCAGTAAAGAAAAACGTAAAGAGTAACAAATAAATCACTGAGCAGCATAGTATATAAGGGTCATGCTGCCTGTACACTTCCTCTTTCTTAAAGCGACATCCAAGTCCAGATAGAGCTCAAACATCCAGAAACTCAACGAAACAGTAACTGCGGTCTCTGGCGAGAGGAACTTGAGGAGACTCCTGGTAACGAGATAGGAGGAACGACCAAACGAAGCCGTCATCCCATCTTACGGAGTCGTGAGGTTAACGAACCAGCGACCAGTGGAGGTCCTGAAGAGGGTTACACTGAAAGGAGAGTATAAAATCGGTTAGGTACTGAACCATAACTGTTCACGCCTGTGGGCTTTAACAGAATGGTGTAAATTAAACAGTACAGACAGATTGTAAGCTGGCCATAGGCTAAATATGTGTTAGGTGTAAGCATGTTGTACAACTAAACTGTCCGTCTAGGTGGAAACACTGGGGATAGAGATGGAAGGGATACCGAATATGTCCAGAAGATAGAGTAACTACTAACATGAATCCCAAAATCCATCACCTTAAGATCCACTCCCCCGAGGAGTCAGGGTAGAGAATAAAAGGGAGGGAAAATACTCGCCTCCTGTCCTTATTAAAATTAAGATTATTAGTACACTAAAGCTAGCATAATCTTCAATTTTATAACATGACAGGAGGCTTCCTATTTTGCAATTTTAACGCTGAAGAAGTGACATCTCAGCAGAAGGGGGAGTGCGAAAATAAAATGTACGGAAAGTGGATTCCCTAGACCAGTCCGCCGTTCGGAGAATATCCGAAAGGGACGCCCCTGCCAGGAAGGCAGATGAAGCCGCCGCACTGCGAACGGAGTGGGCGCAGAACGCGGGATCTATACCTGCGAGGGAAAGGATCCAGCGGATCCATCGGGCCAGTGTGGTGACCAAGACTGGGGCGTGAGGGCGCACGTAGGAGACTAGGAGTTGGCCCGACGTAGAGGATCGGAGTGAGGAGGTAACGGAAACATACCTGTGAAGGGTGGACACGACACAGAGTTGCGGGTCGTCGGGGAAAAAGGGGTAGAAGACCGAAGTCGAACCCGACTTAGTGCGACGGGAAATGTGGAACGTGACCCCTTCCGGGCCCACCTCGAAAGCGTCCACGTCGAAGGCCCGAATGTCCGAAACCCGTCGGAAAGATACTAGACAAAGGAGAAAAGCGCACTTAGCGGATAGTTGGCGTAGGGAGAGGCGGTCATTCGGAAGCCAATCCCTGAAAAAAACGGAGAACCAGTCCCACATCCCATAGGTGAGGGTACCTGGGGGCCGGGGGGCGGCGGAGCCGCATACCGCGGAGTAGGCGGCAGACCAGAGGGTCTTTGCCGACCGGGAGATTCCCGATGGGGGTGTGAGCCGCCGAAATCGCGGAGCGAACAACGTTGACCGAGCGGTAAGAGCGGCCAGAGGAAAACAAGGAGGAAAGAAAATTAAGAATCATGGGAATAGGTGCTGTAAAAGGATCGGAGTCCCGTTCCATGCACCAAGTAGACCAGGAGGCCCAAGCTGAAAGGTAACAGCGTCTAGTTCCCGGGGCCCATGAGTCCCATAAGAGGTCACTAGCAGCCTGCGATAGTCCGCTGACTCGCCAGGAACCCCGGAAAGAGACCAAACCACCAGGGGTAGCCGGTCTTCCAGGAGGAGTGGGTGGAGATACCCTTTGGGATCTGTGAGCAGGTCCGGTAAGGATGGTAGTAGGAGAGGGTCCTTGTAGGAGGAGGCCAGGAGGTCGGGGAACCATGGTTGGCTCTGCCACAAGGGTGTTATGACAACCAGTTTGACCTGTTGCGTCCGCATCTGGTGTAGTGTTCTCGCAATCATGGAGAATGGGGGAAAAGCGTAGGCTCCTGTCGTCGGCCATTGCTGGAGAAATGCATCTGTCGCCTTGCTCTTCGGGTCCGGGAGCCAGCTGAAAAACTCCGGGGTCTGGTGATTGTTGCGAGAGGCGAACAGATCCAGGTAAAAGGGACCCCTACGGGCTGCCAGGGCCCTGAAGATTCTCGTGTTTAGCTTCCAGTCACTGACGTCTCTCCAGTGGCGAGAGAACCAGTCGGCTGTGAGGTTGATTTCTCCCGGTAAGTATTCCGCCTGAAGCGTGATGTTGTGAGGGAGGCAATAGTCGAAGATGTCCCTTGTGATATCCGACAGCAGGCGTGAGCCAGCGCCTCCCAGACGGTTGATGTACTGGACTGCGGATACATTGTCCATGCGCAGGAGGATGCAGCAGTTGGATCTTTCCCAGGCCAGGCTGTGGATCGCGAAGGATCCCGCCAGGAGTTCGAGGCAATTGATGTGCATGGAGAGCTCCTGTGCCGTCCATGTTCCTCCCGTGGAGATGGTTCCGTTGGTGGCACCCCATCCCCACAGGCTGGCGTCTGATTCCAATACGAAGTCTGGGGTGTCTCCGAATATGGCCTTGCCATTCCAGGCTTGCATGCTGTCCAGCCACCATGATAGTTCTTCGCGAACCTCCGTCATCACCGGGACGGGTTGGTCGTAAGTAGGTCTGTGGCATAGGTATTTCGCCTTGAGACGTTGCATGGCCCTGTAGTGGAGGGGACCCGGAAATATGGCTTGAATGGAAGCAGAGAGGAGTCCTACAATCCTGGCCAGGTTGCGTAGTGGAATGGAATCGAGACGGAGAACCCTGCGAATCTCCTTGCGAATGGCTGTGATCTTTGAGGCTGGTAGCCTCAGAGTGCATGTCGTCGAGTCGATCTCGAAGCCGAGGAATTGTATCGTCTGAGTAGGGGTCAGCTCCGATTTCGGTTGGTTTACCACGAAACCCAGGGATTCCAGTAGGGACACGGCCAAGTGAGTGTGTTGGCGTAGTCTGTGTTCGTCGGAGCAGAAGAGGAGAAGGTCGTCTAAGTAGATGATGCATCGAATGCCCCTGGATCTCAGGTGGGCCACCACTGGTTTTAGAAGCTTGGTGAAGCACCATGGGGCTGAGCTGAGCCCAAAAGGGAGGCAAGTGAATTGCGAAGGGCGTCCGTGCCAGAGGAAACGTAGGAGTGCTCGACAGTCCGGGTGCACCAGGACTGACAGATATGCATCTTTCAGATCGAGCCTGGTGAACCAGTCGTTGCTTCGAAGAAGGTCTCGCAGGAGGTGGATGCCCTCCATCTTGAAGTGGCGATAGACCACATGTGCGTTGAGGGCGCGTAGATTGATGACCGGTCGGTATTCTCCCGACTTTTTCCGAACCAGGAAGATGTTGCTGAAGTAACCACCCCCGTCGTGGGCCGGCTGGATGGCCCCTTTGTCTCGGAGCTCGCGTAGCTCCGCGTTGACGAGGTTGTGGTCGGAGGACGACATGTGGATGGGGCGAGGGGGCTGAACCTGAAAGGGGGTCCCCACTAGGTCTATGATATATCCCTGTACTGTTTGTAGGATCCATGTGTCTGAGCATAGGGCGGCCCAATTCTGGAAAGAAAGGGAAATACGGCCCGCAGTGCGGGTGCATGGTATCAGTGGAGGAATATGGGTCCTTACCTGCAGCAAAGCGGGAACGTCCGCGTCCGCGGGGTCCACGACCTCTATCCGAGCCTCTGGAAAAGGGTTGCTGCCGATAGTCCCTTGTCGGGTAGAACGGTGTTGGTTGGGTGCGGGGGCCTGAAGGCCAAAATCGGCTGGCGGCACGGCCCCGCTGCCGGCCAGCCCTTCCAAAAACCCCTCTGGTAGGGTTGCTCCTGAAAACTCTCTGCATAGAGGATTGCGCCTTATTAAGGGAGGTGAACACGTTTACGTGTTTATTGAGTTCCTCGAGGAACGGTTCGCCAAATAGTTTTCCTTGTGCCTGGGGCCCAATCTCCTTTGTGCCAAGGTCTGCCAATTTACCGTTAATACGGTATAACGCTGCTTTTCGTTGCTTTTCGAAGAGAGCGTAACATTAGTGTTTCCAATGAAACAAAAACACCGTTGTGCCCATTCACGAACGTCATGTGCCCATTCCCTGATGTCCTCGGCAGAGAAGGAGTCGGCTTTGGCGTAGGCATCATCCGCCAGATACATAATGCGAGCCAGGGGGCCTACGGAATCCAGCAGGTTATCCTGGGCGCCCCATAGGCCTTTCTCTACCCCTCGGCGAGGGTCCCTACCACTGCGCATCATGAAGGTCGACATGACCTTGTCAAATTCAGGGGTCTGAGCGACCTTATCCGGCAGGGAAGGGCGTGGGCATTCAGACCTGAGTCGGCTGCGGACCTCCTTCTCCAGAGGTTTGCGGAGCCACAGGTGCATAAACCTGGAAAGGTGTTCTGGAGGTGACCAATCACCCGATCTGGGGTGCCGTATGTTGCGGGGGTTGAACATCGCCTGACCTGAGGGGTCCAAAATGGTGTCTGAGTCTCGAGGAGGTTCTGCGTCCGCAGTGTCCTCAACACCTCCAGTCTGAGCCGCACCCAGGAGGGTCTCCCGCATGAAAGCGGAGACAGATTTCTCGTCCGAGCCCCATGCATCGTAGTCCGACTCAGAAGCGTCAGCTTGCCACTCATCCAGCACTGACATGGACTGGGCAGGGCCCTGCTCTTCGTCTGAAGAGTACTCCTGACGCGGGGCCGGGGTGTGTAGTTTGGCAGATTTGCGCTTGGCAGGTGCCTTACCCTTAGGCGGTTTGGGTGCATAATCTTCGCCTTTGTCATGGCGCTTTTTAGGGCGGGAGTCATCCCTTGTCTGATAGTCGGACAAGTCGGAATCCGATTCGTGGCGTGTACGTCTGCGGGTTTTTGGTACGTCAGGAGCCGGAGCTCGGGCCTTGGTGAGTGCCTTCTCCACAGAGGCAGCGACAGCTGCGTTAATCATAGCCTGAAAGTCCACAGGGACGTTCTGAGGATCTTCCATGTTAGGGTAGGCTGATACGTCACTGAAAGGCACAGCAATAAACGGGCACCCAGGTCTTGATAATAGGCGTAGGGTCAGATTTTGATAGTATGGTGGGACCAAGCCCAGAATAACCCCAGCAGGGTATAGTAGTGACCTTATAAACTGGGGCTCACCCAGTTAGAGAGAACTGCAACAGCTAGTCTCCCAGTAAGCAGCGTATTTATAGTGGGGGCTCACCCCGGTTGCACAGGGTTGGGACCCTTAAGTGCAGGTCACAATAATAAACAGGCAGCAGCACTGACCTGACTGACCCAGCCACAGGATATAGCTTGATAGAAGCAGACAGGGCCGCCATCAGAAATTTTGGGGCCCCTAACACAGCTCAAGGTCTGGGCCCCCCTTCAAGCCTGCCTCCAAATCCCACCCACAGGAATACACACACACTAACAGATACAAATACTGAAACAGACATACACACATGCATAGGGAGATGCTGAGACACACACACATATACAAGCAGACATACATACTGACAAACATACATATACATACTGCATATTGATATATACATACATACCGACAGGCATAAATACATACATACAGACACACACAGGCATGCATACAGACACACACTGGCATACACGCACTGGCATACATACACACACACATACACTGGCATACATGGGCATACATACACACATGCACTGGCATACACACACACATACACTGGCATTCATACACTGGCATACATACATACACATACACTGGCATCCACACACTGGCATACATACACACATACACTGGCATACACACACTGGCATACACTGGCATTCATACACCGGCATACACACTGGCACACACATACACTGGCATACACAATGGCATACACACACTGGCATACATACACATACACTGGCATTCAGACACTGGCATTCAGACACTGGCATTCAGACACATACACTGGCATTCATACACCAGCATACACACACACATACACTGGCATTCATACACACATACACTGGCATACACACACTGGCACACACATACACGCATACACACACTGGCATTCATACACTGGCATTCAGACACACATACACTGGCATTCAGACACTGGCATACACACATACACTGGCATTCATACACCAGCATACACACACACACACTGGCATACACACACACACACTGGCATTCATACACTGGCATACACACACTGGCATACATACACTGGCATCCACACACTGGCATACATACACACATACACTGGCTTTCATACACACATACACTGGCATACACACACTGGCATACACACACATACACAGGCATTCATACACCGGCATACACACTGGCATACATACACACATACACTGGCATACATACATACACACATACACTGGCATCCACACACTGGCATACATACACACATACACTGGCTTTCATACACACATACACTGGCATAAACACACATACACTGGCATTCATACACCAGCATATACACTGGCATACACACACACATACACTGGCATTCATACACTGGCATACACACACATACTCTGGCATTCATACACTGGCATACACACACATACACTGGTATACACACACATACTCTGGCATTCATACACTGGCATACACACACATACACTGGCATACACACACTGGCATACACCTACACTGGCATTCATACACACATACACTGGCATACACACACTGGTATTCATACACACATACACTGGCATACACACACACACACACTGGCATTCATACACTGGCATACACACACACATACACTGGCATACACACACTGGCATTCATACATACACTTCATCCCCAGCCACCCTCCTCTCTTCTTTACCATTTCGTCGCAGGAGGGTGGCTGGGGATGATGGGCATCGGCTGCCTCTCTTCAGGCTGCGTCCTCCTTCCCGCGCGGAGTAAAGTGGAAGGAAGTGACCGGACGTCACTTCCTCCCAGCAGCACTTGCTTCCGGCTGCATTTTTTTTTTTTTTAAAGGGGCCCGGTCGCGCTATTACAGCGCTGATCGGGCCCCTGAAGATAATAAGGCCCATTGGGTGGCCCTAAATGATTGGGGCCACCTGATGGGCCCCATCAGCGTGTGGGCCCCGGTGCAGATGTACCGGCGGCAGTTCCGCTGATCCACATGGGGCCCGGGCGGCCGGGCCCCCCAGGGCCGCCGGGCCCGTGACAATTGTCACGGTTGTCATGCCCTGATGGCGGCCCTGCTCACAGTTACAGACAGTCTCTCACACAGTTACAGACAGTCTCTCTCACAGTTACAGACAGTCTCTCTCTCTCACAGTTAGACAGTCTCTCTCACACAGTTACAGACAGTCTCTCACAGTTACAGACAGTCTCTCACACAGTTACAGACAGTCTCTCTCACAGTTACAGACAGTCTCTCTCTCACAGTTACAGACAGTCTCTCTCACACAGTTACAGTCTCTCACAGTTACAGACAGTCTCTCACACAGTTACAGACAGTCTCTCTCACACAGTTACAGACAGTCTCTCAC
>CAKOES020000717.1:0-19746 GCA_933207985.1 Pelobates cultripes
ATACAGTATATCCACTCAGAGCTGGTATAATATATATATATATATATATATATATATAGATACAGTATATCCACTCAGAGCTGATATAATATATATATATAGATACAGTATATCCACTCAGAGCTGATATAATATATATACACAGTATATCCACTCAGTGCTGGTAAAATATATATATATAGAGAGAGAGATACAGTATACACACTCAGAGCTGATATAATATGTAACGGACCGTTTCTCTCACAAGGGGATAAAATCCGTTTAGGCGATAATCCCCTTTCCCATAGACCAGCAGCTATTGCAATCACCAACCTCCCGAACTCCAAACTGTACGAATCCCCAACTCACGAACAAGAAATACACGAACTCTGGAAGCAGCCGAACAGGAAAAGCAATACGAGCGGCTTACACTCCTGGCAGTCAGCACACAATCCAATTCCCCCAATAACGAGACGACACTTCGTTTTGAGGGTTAAGCAGAATCTAATCGATTTATTCACACAGCCTCCTTTTAAGACATTCTCCCATGCAAGGGAGGGATCCACAACAATTAGTACCTCAGCCAATAATGTACCAGTTACCTCCCACACATCTCCTCCCCTTAGTGTGACACATAATCCCATTAGTACAGACACAAATTCCCTGGGATACTGGATGTACCCCTAAACATAGGAATACCCCTTTAAATGTTACATCCCCTGGTAACCCTGATCTGGGTGAGACACATATCCAAAAATCACCCAGATCGGACCAGGGGTTCAGGAATTATAAAGGGTTAAAGGGTTAAAGTTTTGACCGACTGCATGGCAAACGTATCCGAAAATAGTTCCATGTACTTTGGCCCTGCAGTCGGTCACAGAAAAGGGAATGAATCACACGAATTGCCTGGGTTATGGAGCTTGGGGAGGGTTCGTATGAATCCCCCTGTTCGTGGGATCCTTTCCACGAATTGCTGGAAGTCTGGAGGTCTCAGCGGTGTTTGCTTAGTCGAGTGTCCGATTTTAGTTCCAGGCACTCGATGGCAAAACACCGCTGTTCGGGAGTTTAAGATGGCCGCCGCCACGTGTTCATTTCCCGAATGGCGGCCACCCAGAGGACACAACACACATTACACATATTGCCAATTACCCGTTTGCAACATTGTTGCAAACGGTAATTGGAGGCACACTTACTCCCGGGTGGTCTGGTTGTTCGGTAGTTTCACCCAATATAATGAATGAAGTGATTCTAACGAACAATCAGGGGAATGCTGCATTCACATAACACTTTATACCGAACACATAATATTAAATACAGCCTGAATGCAATTTGCTACACAGTCTTAAAAAGGCATTATTCCTAACAGGCCGAATATGTTCACGGATGGCCCTTAAAGGGCCAGTAGCAGCAATATAAGAATGTCACATGCCCAAATATTGCGTACAAAAGTACGAATTCACAAGGGGGCCATAGTCAGATGGCAGGAGGCTGGCAACCAGGCTTCTCCAGTGCATAGTGGCGAGGTTGGTTTCGCCACATAATATATATATATATATATATATATAGATACAGTATATCCACTCAGTGCTGATATAATATATATAGATACAGTATATCCACTCAGTGCTGATATAATATATATATAGATACAGTATACACACTCAGTGCTGGTATAATATATATATAGATACAGTATATCCACTCAGTGCTGATATAATATATATATATATAGATACAGTATATCCACTCAGTGCTGATATAATATATATAGATACAGTATATCCACTCAGTGCTGATATAATATATATAGATACAGTATATCCACTCAGTGCTGATATAATATATATAGATACAGTATATCCACTCAGTGCTGATATAATATATATAGATACAGTATATCCACTCAGTGCTGGTATAATATATATAGATACAGTATATCCACTCAGTGCTGATATAATATATATAGATACAGTATATCCACTCAGTGCTGATATAATCTATATAGATACAGTATATCCACTCAGTGCTGCTATAATATATATAGATACAGTATATCCACTCAGTGCTGCTATAATATATATAGATACAGTATATCCACTCAGTGCTGCTATAATATATATAGATACAGTATATCCACTCAGTGCTGCTATAATATATATAGATACAGTATATCCACTCAGTGCTGCTATAATATATATAGATACAGTATATCCACTCAGTGCTGGTATAATATATATAGATACAGTATATCCACTCAGTGCTGGTATAATATATATAGATACAGTATATCCACTCAGTGCTGGTATAATATATATAGATACAGTATATCCACTCAGTGCTGCTATAATATATATAGATACAGTATATCCACTCAGTGCTGGTATAATATATATAGATACAGTATATCCACTCAGTGCTGATATAATATATATAGATACAGTATATCCACTCAGTGCTGGTATAATATATATACAGTATATCCACTCAGTGCTGATATAATATATATAGATACAGTATATCCACTCAGTGCTGGTATAATATATATAGATACAGTATATCCACTCAGTGCTGATATAATATATATAGATACAGTATATCCACTCAGTGCTGATATAATATATATATATAGATACAGTATATCCACTCAGTGCTGATATATAATATATATAGATACAGTATATATCCTCAGTGCTGATATAATATATATAGATACAGTATATTATCCACTCAGTGCTGATATAATATATATAGATAGTATATCCACTCCAGTGCTGATATAACCTGTAGATACAGTATATCACTCGGTGCTGATATAATGTATATATAGATACGGTATATCCACTCAGTGCTGATATAATATATATAGATACAGTATATCCACTCAGTGCTGATATAATCTATATAGATACGGTATATCACTCAGTGCTGGTATATTATATATATAGATACAGTATATCCTCAGTGCTGATATAATATATATAGATACAGTATATCCACTCAGTGCTGATATAATATATATAGATACAGTATATCCACTCAGTGCTGATATAATATATATAGATACAGTATATCCACTCAGTGCTGATATAATATATATAGATACAGTATATCCACTCAGTGCTGATATAATATATATAGATACAGTATATCCACTCAGTGCTGGTATAATATATATAGATACAGTATATCCACTCAGTGCTGATATAATATATATAGATACAGTATATCCACTCAGTGCTGGTATAATCTATATAGATACAGTATATCCACTCAGTGCTGATATAATATATATATATATATAGATACAGTATATCCACTCAGTGCTGGTATATATATAGATACAGTATATCCACTCAGTGCTGGTATAATATATAAATATACAGTATATCCACTCAGTGCTGGTATAATCTATATAGATACAGTATATCCACTCAGTGCTGATATAATATATATAGATACAGTATATCCACTCAGTGCTGGTATAATATATATAGATACAGTATATCCACTCAGTGCTGGTATAATATATATAGATACAGTATATCCACTCAGTGCTGATATAATATATATAGATACAGTATATCCACTCAGTGCTGGTATAATATATATAGATACAGTATATCCACTCAGTGCTGATATAATATATATAGATACAGTATATCCACTCAGTGCTGGTATAATATATATAGATACAGTATATCCACTCAGTGCTGGTATAATATATATACAGTATATCCACTCAGTGCTGATATAATATATATAGATACAGTATATCCACTCAGTGCTGATATAATATATATAGATACAGTATATCCACTCAGTGCTGATATAATATATATAGATACAGTATATCCACTCAGTGCTGATATAATATATATAGATACAGTATATCCACTCAGTGCTGATATAATATATATAGATACAGTATATCCACTCAGTGCTGGTATAATATATATAGATACAGTATATCCACTCAGTGCTGATATAATATATATAGATACAGTATATCCACTCAGTGCTGGTATAATCTATATAGATACAGTATATCCACTCAGTGCTGATATAATATATATATATATATAGATACAGTATATCCACTCAGTGCTGGTATAATATATATAGATACAGTATATCCACTCAGTGCTGGTATAATATATAAATATACAGTATATCCACTCAGTGCTGGTATAATCTATATAGATACAGTATATCCACTCAGTGCTGATATAATATATATAGATACAGTATATCCACTCAGTGCTGGTATAATATATATAGATACAGTATATCCACTCAGTGCTGGTATAATATATATAGATACAGTATATCCACTCCAGTGCTGCTATAATATATATAGATGATGCAGTATATCCACTCAGTGCTGCTATAATATATATATAGATACAAATTATATCCACTCAGTGCTGCTATAATATATATATAGTCACAGTATATCCACTCGGTGCTGCTATAATATATATAGATACAGTATATCCCACTCAGTGCTGCTATAGTATATATAGATACAGTATATCCACTCGGTCTTTGATATAATATATATGAATGCAGTATATCCACTGAGTGCTGCTATAATATATAGATACGGTATATCCACTCAGTGCTGATATAATATATATAGATACAGTATATCCACTCAGTGCTGATATAATATATATAGATACAGTATATCCACTCAGTGCTGATATAATATATATATATATAGATACAGTATATCCACTCAGTGCTGCTATAATATATATAGATACAGTATATCCACTCAGTGCTGGTATAATATATATAGATACAGTATATCCACTCAGTGCTGGTATAATATATATAGATACAGTATATCCACTCAGTGCTGGTATAATATATATAGATACAGTATATCCACTCAGTGCTGCTATAATATATATATAGATACAGTATATCCACTCAGTGCTGCTATAATATATATAGATACAGTATATCCACTCAGTGCTGATATAATATATATATATAGATACAGTATATCCACTCAGTGCTGATAATATATATATAGATACAGTATATCCACTCAGAGCTGATATAATATATATATAGATACAGTATATCCACTCAGTGCTGATATAATATATATAGATACAGTATATCCACTCAGTGCTGATATAATATATATAGATACAGTATATCCACTCAGTGCTGATATAATATATATATAGATACAGTATATCCACTCAGTGCTGATAATATATATATATAGATACAGTATATCCACTCAGTGCTGGTATAATATATATAGATACAGTATATCCACTCAGTGCTGATATAATATATATAGATACAGTATATCCACTCAGAGCTGATATAATATATATAGATACAGTATATCCACTCAGTGCTGATATAATATATATATAGATACAGTATATCCACTCAGAGCTGATATAATATATATAGATACAGTATATCCACTCAGTGCTGATATAATATATATAGATACAGTATATCCACTCAGAGCTGATATAATATATATAGATACAGTATATCCACTCAGAGCTGATATAATATATATAGATACAGTATATCCACTCAGTGCTGATATAATATATATAGATACAGTATATCCACTCAGTGCTGATATAATATATATAGATACAGTATATCCACTCAGTGCTGATATAATATATATAGATACAGTATATCCACTCAGTGCTGATATAATATATATAGATACAGTATATCCACTCAGTGCTGATATAATATATATACAGTATATCCACTCGGTGCTGATATAATATATATATATACACACAGTATATCCACTCAGTGCTGATATAATATATATATACAATGTATAATAATAATGATGATGATGATAATGATGATAATAATCTCAGTTTATGGCAGAGCATTGCACAGACCACGTGATCTTCACTCACCATGTAGCCAGCCAGCTGTATACAGTTACTACTTCCGGGTCTCCTTTTAGTGACATCACACTGACTGACAGGAAGAGTAGCCAATCATCTGTGCTCTCACAGCAATGCTTCATTGTGATTGGCCTGTTTAACCTCCCTATTCCATACTATTTGAGACCCCTCCATACACTATCAGGGTTATTTAATAATGGGAGAATTCAAAGTGAATTTCAAAATTAAAGTCAAAGTCGCCCATCTTGGTAATAACGCTGTAACCCTTTAACAGCCAGTCACTCACGCGGTGGCCGTGGCCATCATTCAGGGGAGCAGCGTGCCAGGCTTGTTAGCCACGGGGCAACCTGAAAAGTATGATAATAATTGTGGCAGAACCAACCTCGCCACTGGCCACTGGAGGAGCCTGGTCGCCCGCCTCCTGCCGCTGGTCTATGGCCCTGCATTAAAAACCTTTTATTTTCCCTATGTGAGCAGTGTTGCCCCAGATAGCTATGCCGAAAGACTATGGGAAAGACTTTGGCTCTATGGCGATTGAACTGTGTGTATGTGATCTGAGCGCCATTCAGTAATAATGTGCGCTCAGATCTGAGCTATCTGGGGATATGTTGAATGTATATGTTTTATGTAGTAATTGTAACACTGTGTAATTTTATGTCTTTTACTAACATGTGGCTTATGAAGTTTTGGCTCTGTTCTTGGAGATAATTGGATTACTTCCCAATTATCTCCAGGACAGAGAGGAGGGATTGCAATGCATTGTGGGATCTGTTTAAATGTGTAAGTTTGTGATCGGTCCTTTTACCCTTTGTGTCCCAGCTTTCAATCTGGTCCCCTAGGGGAGTGTTCACCAGGTGGGTGACCTGCATAAAAGCCGGGCAGGTAGCCCCAGTAAATCAGTTCTGCTTGACCCTCAAACGAAGTGTCGTCTCGTTCTTGGGGGGAATTGGATTGTATGCTGGTTCAGTGCGACTGCCAGGAGTGTAAGCTGTTCATATGGTTTTTCCTGTTCAGCTGTTTAACAGCATTCGTGTGTTCTGTTTGCAGTTCGGGAGATTGGTGATTGCAGTAGCTGTCTGTGCATCTGAAAAGGGGAATATCACCTAAACGGTTTTTAACCTCTTTTGTGCAAGACGGTCCGTTACAATAATATTAGCCACGCCAGAGCCACAGCGGTTACACAGTCAGTACGGATGCTACATCATTATAACTATTAGTGATTAATGGGACAGGCCCGGGCACAGTGTACATTGCCGGGTGAAGCCTGCCTCTAGAGGCTGTCTCCTAGTGACCACGCTAATCCAATGCTTTCCTATAGGGATGGTGTAATGCATGCGCGGTGCTGGTTCAATGCTTTCCTATAGGGATGGTGTAATGCATGCGCGGTGCTGATCCAATGCTTTCCTATAGGGATGGTATAATGCATGCGCGGTGCTGGTTCAATGCTTTCCTATAGGGATGGTGTAATGCATGCGCGGTGCTGGTCCAATGCTTTCCTCTAGGGATGGCGTAATGCATGCGCGGGGCTGGTCCAATGCTTTCCTCTAGGGATGGCGTAATGCATGCGCGGGGCTGGTCCAATGCTTTCCTATAGGGATGGCGTAATGCATGCGCGGGGCTGGTCCAATGCTTTCCTATAGGGATGGCGTAATGCATGCGCGGTGCTGGTCCAATGCTTTCCTCTAGGGATGGCGTAATGCATGCGCGGGGCTGGTCCAATGCTTTCCTATAGGGATGGCGTAATGCATGCGCGGGGCTGGTCCAATGCTTTCCTATAGGGATGGCGTAATGCATGCGCGGGGCTGGTCCAATGCTTTCCTATAGGGATGGCGTAATGCATGCGCGGGGCTGGTCCAATGCTTTCCTATAGGGATGGCGTAATGCATGCGCGGGGCTGGTCCAATGCTTTCCTATAGGGATGGCGTAATGCATGCGCGGTGCTGGTCCAATGCCTTCCTATAGGGATGGCGTAATGCATGCGCGGTGCTGGTCCAATGCCTTCCTATAGGGATGGCGTAATGCATGCGCGGTGCTGGTTCAATGCTTTCCTATAGGGATGGCGTAATGCATGCGCGGTGCTGGTTCAATGCTTTCCTATAGGGTTGGCGTAATGCATGCGCGGTGCTGGTTCAATGCTTTCCTATAGGGTTGGCGTAATGCATGCGCGGTGCTGGTTCAATGCTTTCCTATAGGGATGGTATAATGCATGCGCGGTGCTGGTTCAATGCTTTACTATAGGGATGGTGTAATGCATGCGCAGTGCTTGCCACACACTCACACTAAGTGTGTCCCCCTCCCATCAACTGACATCAGAGGTGTAGGATAAATATAGTCCACAGGCGTCACACTGTAGGGTGAAGGTAGAGGTATTTTATTGAAGATCAAATGGCCTCTAGGTGTTAATCATGGAAGAGAAGCCTGACCAACGCCAAGGGATATCGGCTGTGGTGTCAGGTAATTTAATTTAACCCTTTAATTGCTAGCGGAGGGGACAAAGTGACACTTTAGTGTTCCTTAAATGGCTAAGTTATTCTTAAAGCTCATATCATCTTCCTTTAATGCTGGCAAAGCGTCATGGGAGTTGCAGTTCTACCACAATTGTGAGTCTATCTTTTGCCCACATCGCATTAATCTTTGAATTAGATGCCAGTTTTGTGTGTGAGATTGTCCTTAGTGTTTAGGGTTAGCATATCTGGATGGTTGGAGAGCCTCCATTTGGAAAACAGGAAAAGGCTCTATAAAATGTGAGTTTATTTCCACTCACAACCCACTAGTCGATTGTTTCCTGTTACAACATACAATACTGCACAATTATTTGTATCTCTCTTTTGTCTTTTTTATATACCTCTAAAACAAGGGTTATATAGAGGGTGTTTTATGCACTTTATTGAGGGAATTGCACCTCACACACTGGTATAGTGCTGCATTCAAACTGACAGCCTGGGAGGTATAAACACAAACCAGACTGCAAGTTTGTTTTTCCTGTGATTACTATTTTGTGGTGGGGTATTAGGTATCCCCACAGAGTGTATACAGCAGCTAAATAGAAATCTATTTTGTATTTAAAAATATAAATAGCGCCACCTTGTTCACACCTTCTTGTGTATAGACTCTATATAACGCTCTACTTATATATAGCGTTAGCCAGACTCTATATAACGCTCTACTTATATAGCGTTAGCCAGACTCTATATAACGCTCTACTTATATATAGCGTTAGCCAGACTCTATATAACGCTCTACGTATATATAGCGTTAGCCAGACTCTATAGAATGTCTGACTCATTTAGCGTTAGCCAGACTCTATATAATGCTCTACTCATATATAGCATTAGCCAGACTCTATATAACGCTCTACTTATATATAGCGTTAGCCAGACTCTATATAACGCTCTACGTATATATAGCGTTAGCCAGACTCTATATAACGCTCTACGTATATATAGCGTTAGCCAGACTCTATAGAATGTCTGACTCATTTAGCGTTAGCCAGACTCTATATAATGCTCTACTCATATATAGCGTTAGCCAGACTCTATATAACGCTCTACTCATATATAGCGTTAGCCAGACTCTATAGAATGTCTGACTCATTTAGCGTTAGCCAGACTCTATATAATGCTCTACTCATATATAGCGTTAGCCAGACTCTATATAATGCTCTACTCATATATAGCGTTAGCCAGACTCTATATAATGCTCTACTTATATATAGCGTTAGCCAGATTCTATATAATGCTCTACTTATATATAGCGTTAGCCAGACTCTGCTGGCAGCTCTGCCTTGCGAAAGGTTAGCCCGGGAAGCTCTATATAGCGCTCTGCCTTATATAGCCAAAACTAGCCAGACTCTATATAGCGCTCATTATGTATATAGCGTTAGCTGAGACTCTATATAACTCACATTATATATAGCGTTAGCCAGACTCTATAGAATGTCGCACGGCTGTTTAGCGTTAGCCAGACTCTATATAAAACCTGCATATATAAGCGTTAGCCAGACTCTATATAGCAGCTCTACCCCATATATATATAGCGTTAGCCAGACTCTATATAACGCTCTACTCATATATAGCGTTAGCCAGACTCTATATAACGCTCTACGTATATATAGCGTTAGCCAGACTCTATATAACGCTCTACGTATATATAGCGTTAGCCAGACTCTATATAACGCTCTACGTATATATAGCGTTAGCCAGACTCTATATAACGCTCTACGTATATATAGCGTTAGCCAGACTCTATAGAATGTCTGACTCATTTAGCGTTAGCCAGACTCTATATAATGCTCTACTCATATATAGCGTTAGCCAGACTCTATATAACGCTCTACTCATATATAGCGTTAGCCAGACTCTATAGAATGTCTGACTCATTTAGCGTTAGCCAGACTCTATATAATGCTCTACTCATATATAGCGTTAGCCAGACTCTATATAATGCTCTACTCATATATAGCGTTAGCCAGACTCTATATAATGCTCTACTTATATATAGCGTTAGCCAGATTCTATATAATGCTCTACTTATATATAGCGTTAGCCAGACTCTATATAACGCTCTACTCATATATAGCGTTAGCCAGATTCTATATAATGCTCTACTCATATATAGCGTTAGCCAGATTCTATATAATGCTCTACTCATATATAGCGTTAGCCAGATTCTATATAATGCTCTACTTATATATAGCGTTAGCCAGACTCTATATAATGCTCTACTCATATATAGCGTTAGCCAGATTCTATATAATGCTCTACTTATATATAGCGTTAGCCAGATTCTATATAATGCTCTACTTATATATAGCGTTAGCCAGACTCTATATAACGCTCTACTCATATATAGCGTTAGCCAGATTCTATATAATGCTCTACTCATATATAGCGTTAGCCAGATTCTATATAATGCTCTACTTATATATAGCGTTAGCCAGACTCTATATAACGCTCTACTCATATATAGCGTTAGCCAGATTCTATATAATGCTCTACTTATATATAGCGTTAGCCAGACTCTATATAATGCTCTACTCATATATAGCGTTAGCCAGACTCTATATAATGCTCTACTCATATATAGCGTTAGCCAGACTCTCTAGAATGTCCTACTCATATATAGCATTAGCCAGACTCTCTAGAATGTCCTACTCATTTAGTGTTAGATGCACTCTAGAGCATAAAATATCCTACTCATTTAGCAGTACACAGGCACTACAGAATAGCCTACTAATTTAGCATTACCCGACTCTAGCTAAAATATGCTACACATTTAGTGTTAGGCAGGCTCTAAGGAACATCCTACTCATTTAGTGATAGCCGTGCTCTAGAGAATAAAGCAACTCAATTAGCGTTAGCCGGGCTCTATAGAATGTCCTACTCATTTAGCGTTAGCCAGGCTCTATAGAATGTCCTACTCATTTAGCGTTAGCCAGGCTCTATAGAATGTCCTACTCATTTAGGGTTAGCCGGGCTCTATAGAATGGAATGTCCTACTCATTTAGGGTTAGCCGGGCTCTATAGAATGAAATGTCCTACTCATTTAGCGTTAGCTGTCTCTATAGAATGAAATGTCCTACTCATTTAGCGTTAGCTGGCTCTATAGAATGAAATGTCCTACTCATTTAGAAGGAGTTACTGAAGTTATCAGAATGTTTGTAACACTATCATAGAAGATCTTCAGGCAGGGGTTAGTACTATACTTACATGCTGTCAGGGAAATGCACACTATTAAACAAGTTACAACCATTTTTCTTTTTTTATTATCAGTTTTACAACGTTTTCATGCATAATATTTTCAAATCCCAATCATTCTCACTTCCTAAGTCCAGTTGCTTTTTATCTGTTGTGTAATAAGTGGGAAAGGCAAATAAAAACAGCTGATTTATGACTGCAAACACAGGCCAATAAGTGGTTCATGTTTGGACACCAAAATCACTGCGCTGTTACCTCAAAAACATATATAAAAAAAACCTGTACATTGAACTTTACAAACAGTAACATAAATTAGAAGCTCCAAGGGGGGAGACTTTCACAGTAGTCCTTATGATTGAAAAACCTAGATACTGGAATGGTGAGGCCCACTCCGGATAGTCACAGTCCAAGGCAGCATTGTTCATCACAGCCCAATTGTCCACTCAAGCATGATAGGAAATTCTTCTCAGTGCTGCTGGCTTTAGTAACCAGTCTGTTGTAACTGTGCAAAACAAATCCTGGGAGAGGGGAACACCGAAGTCATCGCTCTGGCTCAGGTTCGTACTGCAAAATCCGGATCTTTTCACAGCAGTGCTTTTTGTGAGCGGGCCAGTCTTTCTGTTGGCACTGGGTACCACAGTATCGTGCTAATTGGCATCTGCCACAAATATTAAACTCACGCAACTGAAATACAGAAAGATTAATTGCAGAATGAGTCAAGGATGCAGTCTACAACAAACGAGAGAATATATATATATATATATATATATATATATATATATATATATATATATATAAATATATAAAAACACACACAACAACTATACAGATATAGCTAATCTATTCCATACCTCAACAATTAAGTAGAGCACGTCTGCCACTTTCGTTAGCTCAGGGGAGCCAATGGAAGGAGGCAGCAAACCTCCCTGGCTGTTTCACTGCCAGAGGGTTGTTCGAGAATATATTAATAGAAGTGCCAATTTGTCATAGAAAATCTGCACTTTTATAAACTGTGGTAAAACAGGATACTCCGAACCAATAAAGCACTTTAGCAAACAAATCTCTTCTGGGATGTCGAGTGGTCCTTTAAGAACGCAGTCTTTATGCCATTTTCGGTGGCATGACATACCTGTTTCTCCATTACTGTGCAGGGAGGGTAATGGCATTCATAATAAGTACAGGAATTCTCTTCCTCTCGAACCACTTCTCCGTTGGCATTATAGCAGCGTGTGACGTTTAGTAGTGGAAACAAATCTTCTATGGGGTCTGTGGGGAGTTGTTGAATAGCGAGCCAATACAGAGACTGCTCCCTAAAATATAAAATACAGCAAAACACTTCAATCTAAGCCAGTTATAAGTGTAGGACCATAATACCGTCTTTCCCCGAAAATAAGACAGGGTCTTATATTAATTTTTCCCCTGAAAAACACACTAGGGCTTATTTTCGGGGGGAAATGGTAGCAAGCATGTGGTAGAAAGCAGGTCTACGTTTGGGTGAAGTTCCCTAGAACATAGATTAGCAGGATTTAATGCCCTAGTAAACAGGTCGATTTTCTAGTGAACTGGAAATTTCCCAGAACACAGATTAGCTTAATTGCAAAGCAAATCCTGCGAATCTATGTTCAGGGAAACTTACCCGAACATAGATTAGCTTAGTTGCGAATGGAATCCCGCAAATCAATGTTTGACTAGCGACTAGGGCTTATTTTCGGAGTAGGGCTTAGAATACGAGCATCCTCCTAAAATAAGCTAGGGCTTATTTTCTGGGGATGTCTTATTTTTGGGGAAACAAGGTATAAGATGATCTTAAAACACTCACTACAATAAAGACCAGTAACTATGGTCTGTATTATTTGAAATTCATATATAGTTACCTTTGCTTGCTAGAAACCTCTTCTACCTCTGGCCTCCTTCCTCGAAGAACCACTTTCAGATTATCCAATCGATTATCAACCGTGATACCATTTAAATGGATTACTTCAAATCCTGGTGCAATGCCTCCCTTGTGTCGCTGCCTAAAAAAAAAAAAAAAAAAAAAAAGGGTCAGGATCCACGTAAGAATGCATCAAGTAAAGGCTGTATTTTTAATTTATTTTAATTGTTTATAAGAGGCATCAATATAAATATACATAGTTAAAACAATTTGTTGATACAGGTCAGATGTCACATTTCAAAACAATCTAAAAAGTCAAAAACATGACCAAGAGAAGGCAGCAGAAATGGGCAAAGAAAGAAAAAACAATATTGTAAATAACAACTGCAAATGATTGTTTACTCACCATTTAGCAGATGCTCGTTCCCTTACATCCTGCAACTTGGCCCCCCAATAACAATATGACACAGCGGAGTTATGCTCTGCCTCACACCATACCTGAGTAACAGTCTGAGCGTATCAGCTGAGCGCTCACAGCTGATTACAATCCCTGGAGCTGGTATAATGGAAGGTTTAGCAGACATTCTCCATATTGAAATTGGGGGCTTGGCTGCAGGGGACCGAGCATCTATGTTAAACAGTGGGTAAACCACGTAATAATGATATGGGACCCAGCGCTGACAAACTCAATCAGTTGAAGTTTTGTACCCAGTGTCCCTTTAATCCAGGCTATGCATCACCGGAAATGTAGTTGAGCAATTTATAATATTTAGCAAGGTTAGCCAACAATGGACTACAGGGGTAAGAAACCATGCAATCAAGCCATATTTAAAGGACCACTCTAGGCACCCAGACCACTTCAGCTTAATGAAGTGGTCTGGGTGCCAGGTCCTTCTAGGATTAACCCATTTTTTTTTATAAACATAGCAGTTTCAGAGAAACTGCTATGTTTATTAATGGGTTAAGCCTTCACCCTAATCCTCTAGTGGCTGTCTCATTGACAGACACTAGAGGCACTTGCGTGCTCCTCACTGTGATTTTCACAGTGAGAGCACGCCAGCGTCCATAGGAAAGCATTATGAATGCTTTCCTATGTGACCGGCTGAATGCGCGCGCAGCTCTTGCCGCGCGTGCGCATTCAGCCGACGGGGCGGATCGGAGGAGGAGAGAAGGAGGAGAGCTCCCCGCCCAGCGCTGGAAAAAGGTAAGTTTAAACCCCTTTCCCCCTTCCAGAGCCGGGCGGGAGTGGGACCCTGAGGGTGGGGGCACCCTCAGGGCACTATAGTGCCAAGAAAACGAGTATGTTTTCCTGGCACTATAGTGGTCCTTTAACGCCACAATGTCCCCGTCCGAGTTCATTTTGTGAAGGTAGAAAGAAAAGGGGAAAATAAAATAAATAAGCAGCAGCCACACATTTAAAACTCAAAAATAATTATGAACAGAGTTTGCACAAGCTCAAAAAGAGACCCGTAGAACGTAACAAAGCTGGAGTGAATGAGCTCTTAAACACTGATACAGACCACAATAATTCATGCAGCAGCCGACCAGAGCCCCTTCCTTTATACTTGTCAAATGCATATGCAAATATCTTGGCACCGTTGCCATCGGCATCAACGTCCATTCGAGCCTGAAAATAAAAATCAAGCAAATAAATTCCTTAAATCAAAAACACAAATACGTGCATTTTTTTTTTTTTTCCTGATAACCCCACCAGGGGAGATTACTAAATGATTAAGCGCCAAGACATAAATACTAACAGTCTGACTGGAGCACACTTCAATGTGTTCATAAAATAAGTCACCTGCCAGACATGATTCATGAAGAAGGAATTATATATATATATACACACACACACACACACACACACACCATGGCGTCTTAAATAACAATCCAAAATCCTACTAAAAACAAAGGGACACTGTAGGTAGTATAACCATTTCATTCACCAGATGAAGCAGCTATAGTATCTATAGTGTTCTTTTAACCCTGAATTGACTATGAATCCAATAAATGTATTTGTATGGGGGAATTTATAGAAGCAGTAAGCAATTTGTCTCCTTACATGACAAGGTTTGCAAAATGTAATCTTATCATACCCTTTAATAGGAAACCTTCCAAGCACCATAATCACTACAGCCCAATGCCAGGCATTCTCTGGCCACATCACAGAGTAAGCAGTCAAACTGTTTAAAAGCTCTGCTACATAGCCAGGAACAACTTTGAATCCGCTGCCCTCATCAGCTGAGAGTGCAGGTGGTTCTGGTACCAAGTCAGGCAACGATATGCGCCCAGCAGGACCCAAGTAAAAGGTGAAACCATTTCTAAACCGTTTGACTACTCTGAGAGGTCAGGGCAATCCTAGGACCATTACTGCATTATGTATTGGTCATGGGGCTTGGAGCTCTCCATTAAGACTTGCAGCAAGGTAAAGATCACTAGACGATTAAGCCAAATTCACAGAGATAGATTATATATAATATAGAACAAGAATACACAAATGGGTCAGCGCTAGATAACAATGAAAACGAACAATAAGGCAGCAACCCAGTAAAAGTGGATCCCTCTTAACCCTTCAAGAAAGTACAAAAGTAAAAGACAGATAAGAGCTGCGCCACATGCAATAAAATGAAGTAAAATATAATAAAAGGGTGGTTATAAATAAATTAACAGTAAATACTGCGAGTCTTATTCCAGATGTGCAAATTGACACATTTAAGATAGTCTCTTATTCAGGCAGGCTGACTATGTCTGTAAGTAGAACCTTTATATTCATTTAATTACTGTGTCTTACTGAGAGCACTATCTGTGGCCTTTCTTTTATTTCTTGTCTTTGAGCATCCAGACAACTACCAGCCAAGACCCACCATCACCACATCCTAAATAGTGGTGATTATACCACTATAGGCGATTCATGCTAGAGCTGGTGATAGCTCTTTCAAATGTGAGTGCAATGCTACTATTTAATAACAGGCCTATTTAGCCTTGGCTTACTGCACTATTAGGTCTTCTTTGTGTTTCTTCTCAACCACATATGGAGAACCAAGACTACAAGACCCGCTAAGTACCAAGAACCTACCTCCTGAATAAGAGACTATCTTATATGTGTCAATTTCCACATCTGGAATAAGACTCGCAGTATTTACTTTTAATTTATTTTTATCTACCTTTTTATTATATTTTATTGCATGTGGCGCAGCCCTTCTGTCGTTTACACACACAGCTGTTTCATGAGTGGTTCACTGGTTTTGCATCTTTTCCCAAGTGTGATTCTTTGTTAAACTAATTCGCATATGCCCACCCAGAATCCTTTGCGGTAATAACATCACTGCAAATTTGTGATTTCTGTGTGTGTGTGCGCAATATATATACACATACAGGTGGTCATCGTTTTGCGGGATGTGGCAAGTGCGAGCTGTCGTGATATAGAGATATATACACACACCCTTTATTTTATTAAAATAATCATTTACTTTTTCCCAACCTTATAGAGGAAGATGCAGAAAAGAATAAATTATAGTATGTTAGACCATTCTTACCTCAAACGAATAATTATCCACCAGAGGGATATCCTGCTCATCTATTAGTGTGTATTTGATCTAAAGAGAATAGATACAGTTTAAATAAATACTGCAATGAACTGCAATACTAATGCATAGACTTGTTAACTGTGTTTCTGGTACTGTCCTTCGTGTAGTAAGTCATGAGGGGGCACCCAACGAAAATCACTTAGGCAACTAGTAAGTCCATATGGATGTAAAGGTTGTATATAAACCAAAGGTTAAAATCTACACAGACCACGTATACCAAGCTAACATAGTACAAACAGTTTGTACACTCTTCAAATTAAACACACCTCACCCAATACATAGGGCCCAGGCAATAGGATGCAAACCTAGATCTATATGCCCCATAGATTGGGGCAGGAACTAAGGCAACACTATAATTCTCTGGCACATTAGTCACCTGAAACATGTCTGAACACATTATATATGCTGGTTAAACCTGCTCCCTAATGCCTGCTACTCCAACTGGCTGGGTATAGCAGGCAGACACCACGCAAACACGTGTTCTACAGTACAATAAAGAGACAAAGGCCACTCATCCCTGTAGTAAATGCAGATAAATCCAGGGCACAATCACCCACCCAACTGGCCTTGAATATAGGAGAGTCACATTTACAGCCATGTTAACGGACTAGCTGTGTTTAAGCAAAAATGCTGATTAACTTAAAAAGAAAAAAAGTTTCAAGGACATCAAAATTAGTAATGAGGCAGCATGTATGGCCTTGTATGGCCAGTGAAAGCTGTAAAGGTTAACAGTAATATAGAAAGGGTAGTAGATACCTGGAATAGCCTTCCAGTGGGAGCAGTAACAGTGATATAGAAAGGGTAGTAGATATCTGGGATATCCTTCCAGTGGAAGCGGTAACGGTGATATAGAAAGGGTAGTAGATACCTGGAATAGCTTTCCAGTGGGAGCAGTAAAGGCTAACAGTGATAAAGAAATGATAGTAGATACCTGGAATAGCCTTCCAGTGGGAGCAGTAACAGTGATATAGAAAGGGTAGTAGATACCTGGAATAGCCTGGAAGTATTAAAGGCACTGCTGCACAAACTGCAAAACCCTTAGACATGGCATTTTAGCTTTCTTTTAGCCTAAAGCTCAATGTAAATATCTACCAACTGTGCCCTTAAAGGACCTTAAAACACTCGTTTTCCTGGCACTATAGTGCCCTGAGGGTGCCCCCACCCTCAGGGTCCCCTCCCACCGGGGTCTAGGGTGAGGAAGGGGCTAAACATACCTCTTTTCCAGCGCCGGGCGAGCTCTCCTCCTCGGCTGAATGCGCATGTGCGGTAAGAGCCCCGCGCGCATTCAGCCAGTCTCATAGGAAAGCATTCCCAATGCTTTCCTATGGACGCTTGCGTCTTCTCACTGTGAAAATCCGCCCGGCTCTGGAAAGGGGAAAGGGGTTTAAACTTACCTTTTTCCAGCGTTGGGCAGAGAGCTCTCCTCCTCCGATCCTCCTTCTCTCCTCCCCGTCGGCTGAATGCGCACGCGCGGCAAGAGCTGCGCGCGCATTCAGCCGGTCACATAGGAAAGCAATGCTTTCCTATGGACGCTGGCGTGCTCTCACTTTGAAAATCAATGAGACAGCCACTAGTGGATTAGGGGGAAGGCTTAACCCATTAATAAACATAGCAGTTTCTCTGAAACTGCTATGTTTATTAAAAAATGGGTTAACCCTAGCTGGACCTGGCACCCAGACCACTTCATTAAGCTGAAGTGGTCTGGATGCCTAGAGTGGTCCTTTAAGTAATTATTGTCCTCAGCAACTGCAAACATTCCGGTGTTTTCCCAAGATTGTATAAAATAAAATGTTAAAAATAATCAAAGTAAAATCCAAATTGTGAAATTAAGGCTAAAATAGTTTTGTAGAACTGCCCAAATTAAGCTATGTTTGCCTAAATATTTCCATTTAGATTTAAATTCGCTACAATTCAGAGTTTGGGGACCTGCTCTGTAGATAAAAACCTTTCAAACTGGAAATAAAGTCCCTTACCTGCCTTGTACTAATCGGGTTTCTCTGTTTGAGAATATTAGTTTTGACAAGGTAGCAGCTGTACTTAAAGCCTTGCATTAAACATTTGTACTAATGGCACTTGTTGATTGAATTCAAGGGGGATGTTAAAGGTACTTGTTGAATGAGATGTTACAAAGGTTAAATATTGATGAGGAGTTCTGAAAATCTCAATTACTCCTTCAATGGGATTAACACAATTATACTTTTCAATTTCTAAGGGCTCTTAGCATTGTACATACTATACTATGGATTCCCAGATTTAAACTTTCTAACATACATTTACAGAATCCCTGATTTAAGAAGGGCTATACAACTTTTAAAGATCCACGGTGTACAGTCATAATGAAAGGTGAAATTCCTAAGATACAAAGTAAAAACGTTGAAAGTAAAGAAAGAGTATGTGAGTGTGGTTCAGCACAATACCAGGATAGTAAAGTAGTCTCATCCAGTGCAGCTATTGTGTCCAGGATGGCTGTAGCTCAATCAGCAAGCACATAAGGAATCACAAATAATAAAGCACAAATGTAGTGGCATTTAACATTGATAAAGGGAGTCCTGAAATGTTTGTTATATTTAATGCTCTGCAAATAAATGTGGACTTCACTAGTGGGCCCCTCTACTTAGCTGTGCTTTGTGCAGGGTGGAGCAGGTAACCCGCGCTATGGTGAGGGTGGAAGCAGGTGGAACTACCCCCCCCCCATAGAG
>CAKOES020000718.1:0-19731 GCA_933207985.1 Pelobates cultripes
ATAGATCTTTAGTCTAAGGCAAAGGAAAGGGTTTTCTTTTACAGTAAGAACAATGTGGAACTAATTGGCGTTAAAAGGTTGCTTTATCAAAGTATGTCAACATTTTTAAAGGACCACTCTAGGCACCCAGACCACTTCAGCTTAATGAAGTGGTCTGGGTGCCAGGTCCAGCTAGGGTTAACCCATTTTTTAATAAACATAGCAGTTTCAGAGAAACTGCTATGTTTATCAATGGGTTAAGCCTTCCCCTATTTCCTCTAGCGGCTGTCTCATTGACATTATGAATGCTTTTCTATGTGACCGGCTGAATGCGCGCGCAGCTCTTGCCGCACGTGCGCATTCAGTCGACAGGGAGGAGAAGAGGAGGATTGGAGGAGGAGAGCTCCCCACCTAGCGCTGGAAAAAGGTAAGTTTTTACCCCTTTCCCCCTTCCAATCCTTCCAGGGGGACCCTGAGGGTGGGGGCACCCTCAGGGCACTATAGTGCCAGGAAAACGAGTATGTTTTCCTGGCACTATAGTGGTCCTTTAACAGTGACTGCATGATTTCTTGCAAAAGCATACTATTCAGAGATATAGTTTTAATATGTTCCCTTTTCTTTTTGATGGTGCCCAGTTGTATAAGATGGCCAAACATAACCACATTGTTGGCTAGCCCACCTGGCTAGGAGAGGTATTATCAGATTTAAAAAGCTCCAAGCACCTCTCCCAGTAATGAGGTATAAGGATGCTATGGTGGTAGTGATAGGTGCATGATCTGACCAAGAGAGGGTCTCCACCTCCACTGTTTGAAACCTGGGTAATGTAGCAATGTCCACCAGACTTATATCTGTTCTGGAGTAACCATGGTGTACTGAGGAAAAAATGTATACTCTCAGATGATGAGATCTTTGGCTATCCAGGTGTCATAAAGATTGTTTTGGAATAATAGGTGTCTGAATTTGGCACTTAATAAGGTGAACTTGTTTATTTTTTTTTCTGACCTGTATAAAGTGGATTATGTGCTAGATAATGTGTGAAAATATTTCTAGTATTTATATTTATTGGATTTAAAAGGTGGGTTACTAGAACAAAAGAGGGTTTCCTGAAAAAAATGCAATAGTGGCTTGAAAAGTATTTATGTTTTGGAACGCTAATCTGCACATATGTGGCATATTATGGCCTCTAGCGTTTATATAGTACAGTTTAGCTTAGATTTTAGTGCCACAGAGACAAATTTAGGCTTAGCTGCCACTTTGGTGTGCCAGTTTGGGGTCATCTGTGAAAAGGGGCTGTGAGTGGTCAGATGTTCAGACCTGAGGTTGATTGTTTTAGTCAATGTGGCCTGTTTCAAGGCATAGCTACCACAGCATTCGTCCACTCTCTGCCATAACCAGGACCAATCTCTGCTTATTTTTATTGCATTTTGATAGCTAGTCCAAAGCTTAGCTCTGCTAAGAACACTCCCTCCATGAATGAGGCAAACAGCAGCAATACTAGCAAAAGTAACAATTGTTGATAATTCAAAGTCAAATCTAAGACAATTTAAAAAAAAAAGACTAAAATAAAGGCCAAAGTAGCCAAACTGAAAACAAATCTCCAAGTGATCTATGTTTCTAGTTCAGTTACTGTTCATCATTTTGCAATTCCCTTCTTTCATTGTTCTATGTGGTTCCCACTATATGAAGTGTAATGATTGGCCCCTGTGGGTTGTTTTCTTATAAGAAAAAAAAGCAAACATTTGAACATGCAAAAATAGGATATTCATGTGCAAATTGTATTTAAATTGTTGTGTCAGAGTGTGCTTGTAATATTTTGTCAATTTTTTTTACTTTTATTGTTGCAATAGTCTTGTTACCCTTTTTATGGGTCTCTTTTGTTTGTCCTTATAAAGACTGGGACATTTTGGTTATTTTAGAGTTGCAGTTGGCAATATATAGTGTACACAAAGAACTTAATGACACAATATTTTAAATAATAGGCTTTCATTGATGAGAAAGATGAAGACTATAAGAGGGATCGTATTGCTGCCTGGCACGGTACCAGTTACCTACACCTGAAAGGCATTTATGTGAAAAGTCAAGACTCTGTGTATATTCACCCTGTAAAGAGTGCTGCACTTTGTCATGAGAACATATCTGTCCGTGTTGATTATGACCTTGGAGAAAAAAAGGTCAAGGAAGTGAACAAAGTCAACGAAGTGAAAGTATTCTATGTTGTATGTATCATTTCTTTCAATGGAAAGGGATTTATTCTAGGCACATATGGGGATTTATTAATAATGCCAGCTACTAATATGCCATCATATGCCATACAAGTATATCTCTAAACATATTTCACCAAAAACAAGGCTTTATCAATGGTGTAAATAGACTTCTGGATTGCCTGCAATTTTAACCCCACCTTTAAAATTAAGTGCATGGTCTCTATTGACCCATCAATTAAATCCATTGTTAAGTTGGATTAAACTGGAACATCCTTACTATGTGGGCCAGCACAATGGTTAAGATTGTTATGGAAATCCATGATACTCTTTCAGGTTTCTTACAAAAAAAATACTTTACAATTTTTGCAAAATGCACAAACATTGCAACATTCCCATTAATGTTTGTATTAGTAGCTTTAAATTTCATAAACATACATATATATACACACACAGGTAAAAGAGGTTGCCATGGAAACATGGAAAAATGCATACTGCATTTCTCCTTCTCTTATTAATAGGGATAACTACAAGTCCTTCAAAGGTATTCCTTAGAGCATTTCCTTGAGTTGGGGCAATAAAACTAACGGGATGGTAATGTTCACAGACTGAATATTTTGGAACTCTAAATTCCCAGGTTCTCTAGCATCTTAACATCTTAGATAAGGGTAATCCTGAGCCAGCATGGTATGACACTCATCATATAGAATGTTCCAGAAGATGCCAACACAGACCATACTCTATATGCATATGAGAAACATAGAGAGGCATTGAGAGAGCATTCGGGGTGTGATTACCACTTGCAGCCTCACTATCTCTTTATCTTAAAGAGTTTACATTGCTTTTCTTAATTGCTGTCCCCAACCCTCTCTCTGGTAATTCAATACTAACGGTCACAGTAGATCTTTCTTTTATTATCTCTCACTATCTAACTTGCTATCTCATGCTCTTTCTCTGTACTTCTTTCACCATTTTCCTTGATGGCCCACCCACTCATTGTCTCTCTTTAAATTATTTGCTATACCACACACTTGCTAATCCATGCATTTTCTCTTCTCTCACAAGCCAATGTGTTCTCTCTGAACCAGCTCTTATTTTCCCTAGCACATTTGTTTTACTATTCCTTTTCTTCCTTCAGGTTTTGGCTAAAAATAAGATTTTGTACAGTGGCCAGAAGACCGTGAACCTGGAGAAAGCAGACTGTACGTTGTATTATTCTTTTCAATGAATGCTTCGCTTTATAACTATTAAACACGTATCCTAACCTGATATAAATCCAAACAAGGAAAACCCCATTGTTACTAACGCTTGAAACAAAAGCTATAATGCACAGAATTTGCCAGCATTATTTTCTTAAAGCAACCAATTACAGGATCTTAGATTATTTCATTTAAGTGATGTAGTTCTGCAGCAATTTTCGTTTTCTGTAGTAAAAAAGAAAATAAAGTTAATTAAATGTTTATTGAGCACTCTGTAACAAATATTTTAGTATACAGGTATAGTAAAGGGGGAATCAAAGCAGACAAGAATAAATGCACACAAGATTTTGAAAGATTGGATTTACAGCTTTGTGCTCCACAGTGACAATGTCAATAATTAGATTCTTTGTAATTTTGGTGAGATAGGTCTCTGTTGAGTTTTGAAAGTGATATTCTAATTGAAGATAGTCAATATGTTGAGCTGACAAGATTAGAGAGTTGGATATCTACTAGCTGGAAAAGAGGCTTGAAGGTGGAAAGAAGAGAAGATATTGTCTTTTACAATCAGTTAAGAGAGGTTCTATATAAAATTGGAGTCAAAAACGCATATCTGATGATGAACTACTGGTGAAAAGACTATCTGAATATGACCATTAGCATTAGACGGAAGCACGAAGGAAGGAGGTTAACACATATGTAAGAGATTGGATTTAAAAGTGTTGCATCTTCTTCTGTAACTGGGATAAATAACCCTAGAATACATGAGAATATGAGAAATGCACAATAAACATAGGATTTTGTTCACACACAGTCTAGAATCGAATCGCAAATTATATTCCGGTCAAGACTCTCTCTCTAAATCTCAGGGAATATTTGGTTAGTGTTGTGCTGTATGATGTGTGAGCATCACTAAAGTATATATTGAATGTATCAAGTAAATGTGTGTTTCTGTAAATGTAAATGTGTGTTTGATCATGTTGACTCCAAAACAAGAAGGTTAAGTATATATTTTCTGATTGCGATCGTGTTATTTTCTCTTCTTCTCGCACTTCTCAGCACGTTCAGGATCCATGGAGATTTCTCTCCCAGTCCGAGATGTTTCTCCCACTGGGAAGATTCTTGTTTTCACCTTATCTGATGATGGTGAGGTGGCTGTAGATACTGCAACGTTTCAAGTGACTGCATGCCTGAAGCAAAATGTGAGTAGGAATGATCAAAAATCTTAAACACCCTGTACTGAATAGGACAGTCCTAAAATTGTACATTTATTAATTTGGATATTAATAAAAAATCAAGAAAATATCAGCTCGAATAAACCTATCCCTTTTAAGCATATAGTCTTTTAAACTACACTATGGTCTTCTGAGCTAATCCTTTAGTTAGCAGTATGCTAATAGACACACTTTTCAGAACCACTAGGGGTGGTCTAAAGCAATACACAAGCAAAATTGAGTAAAAACCTCAATACTTAGTACATTATAACAGAACCTTTCCATTGTCAACTAAACATGGTCAAATTAATCCAAAAAGAATGTCAAAGCAGTTATTAAGCAAGTCAGAATCTGACCAGCTAGTGTTATATTAAAAAGATCATACCTTTGCTTTGAATTTCAGGTCACTCTTGGGTTTTCTGAGGAACGTGTGCACCCCAGTTCACTTGTCAAGTTGAATCTGAGAGCCGCCCCTGGTTCTTTATGTGCGCTCCGTGTTGTTGACAAGAGTGTTACATTGATGAAACCAGAAGACGAACTCACAGAGGCTAAGGTAAGGTTTCAAAGGATGTGATAAGTTAGAAAAAAAATATATGTAATATTATTTATAAAGTTGTATGAATGTATTTGGCATGTATTTTATTGAGCAATTCAAGATATCTGACATATAGATACAATTTTACACTTTGGTACTCAAATTGCTATTTTGAGTAAATTAGACAATGGAGATGAAGTTAAGAAAATCTAAGGGGAAGAGAAAAAAAAAAAACTACTAATATTGAAAAATATTCTTATTTAACTTCACCTAACCTGGAATATTGGGAATATTGTGACTTGCTCTCAGAACTAATCTTCATAACTACATAAATACATTAAAAATAATTTTAAAAAGGGCTACTAGAAATTGGATCATGGTTTTCATAATAATAAGTACCAAATAATAGGGGAGTTAAAAAAGTACAAGACTGATATTTTTCACAGAATGAAGGTATTTAGGAGAAAAGGACATGGAACATTAGGAAATACTTTATTACAGAAAGAGTTATAGGTACAGAATAGGTTGCAGAATTCCAGAAGGAGCAATTCTAGTATTCATTTTTGTACACATTTCTAAGATAAGTTCTAATAAGCTGTTCTAATTATACAGCTTCTACTTTAAGGGACCCTCCACTGCCCAAATGTTTTTTTTTAAAATCACTATTTAGTAGATATACATCTTATTAAAACTTTAAAGCTTTTAATTGTGTGTTTTTTTCATTGTGTGTATGTCTAAAAAATGCTTGTTAAACCTGCAGATTTCTTGCCTGAAGCCTTTGTCAGCCCTCCCCTACTAACCCCCTCTCAGACTTTCTGTGGCTGTCCAATCACAATCTATTCATTTAAACATATCTACTAATACGTAAACCTATTGATTGTATGTTTTTGACTTGGTTATAGATTCAAAATCTTATCAAGACTCAGCCCTATTATCCGCCATATGAGAGCTTAGATTATGAATTTTGTCGTGATAATGGACCTACAACTTATTGGGGAATAATTAGTGAAGAACTTATCTCTTGGTGGCATCCACGGTATGTCTATCCAGTGAAGAAGAAGGATATTCAGAACATAATCGAGGTTAGTAACATACGATTAAGATAATATATGTAGATACGCGTTGAAGATGTTGAAGATAGGAAGATAGGAAGAGTTGCTATCCAAGCAGTTTGATTTGGCAATATTGGTACCCAAATAATAAAAGACTTTCCTGGGAACTGGAATTATGATCTGGAGATCAACAAGATAAGATGTAATAAGCCACGTAGAAACAGAAGGCAGCTCAAGAGGAGAGTCAGCAAAGGTATTTTTCCTCTGCTGGTATCTCTAGATCTGGAGCCTCTTAAACAGGACAGAGTATGGGAGCTCATGTCATGCTAGCTCTCTAGAGAGAGTAGTGTCAACATTTTTATTTTATTTTTTTTAAATGGAGAACCCTTTCTTTGTTAAGAACTCAAAGTATCCAATTTTTATATAAAGAGGTATTGTCAGTACTCTTACTCAACTAAATTGATGTGATTCAGATGTGTCAGGAGTGCTACTCAATGCCACTCTTTTGAGAGACTGGAACTGGAGTCTTTTCAAAATGCCCTGCATACACTCAACTTTTTTATGACCTTCATGCAGAGCATGGGGCATTTAAAATTTCAATGGGTGCTAGATTTTCTGTTAAAGCAAGTACAAATTAGAAATGAAAAATGTAATTTAAAAACATAGCAGAAAAGTGACATTTTAGCTCCATATTAGGATTACCTGGTCAGGGATAAATAAGTCTCTATCACTTCTAGAGCTATAATTTAATGATTTTAAATCTGATGGGTTATTCATAGGGCAATAGGGAAAAGTCATGGATGCATGCAAGGCCATTTGGACTGCAAACTCCAGACTTTGTACACACACCATTCAACGCTGTCCAGATCTTGCCACTATCCGGGGCCCATGCAACTACATCATGTGGGAATATTTCAGTAAGCCAATCAGAGTGCTCGGACATTGCTCGAGACTTAGAGTGTTCTTACTCATATTGCACAACGTGCAATGCAGTAGCTGTCATAGTGTGGGAACGCCTTTCTAAGAGGCCAAAGAAAAAAAGAGTTAGAAGAACGAAGACTTTGTCTAAGGCAAAGGAAAGGTTTTTTTTTACTGTAAGAACAATCAGGATGTGGAATTCTCTGCCTGAAGAAGTGGTTTTATCAGAGTCCATACAGATGTTCAAACAGCTACTAGATGCATACTTGCAAAAGCAGAATATTCAAGGATATAATCTTTCAATGTAGGGTAATAACTGCTTGATCCAAGGATAAATCTGACTGCCATTCTGGGGTCAAGAAGGATTTTTTTTCCTAGCTTGTTGCAAAATTGGAAGTGCTTCAAACTGGGTTATTTTTACTTTTGGATCAACAGCAAAAAACACATGTGAGAAAGGCTGAACTTGATGGACGCAAGTCTCTTTTCAGCTATGTAACTATGTAACTATGTAACTATGATGGTAAGTATAATTTAAAATTTTGCAGGCATTGGTTTTCTTGGCTTCCCCTCAGTATTATTGGAGTGAGGGGAATAAGTAGGGTTCATTCATTTAAATGTGTGTGATTAGAGGATAGGGGTCCCTGAATATTATAATTAGGGGCCCTACCTCCTGCTAATGAGTCAAGCTCAGGAAAAGGACACTAGGTTCTTTTGACCCCCGTAAGGTTTTTAATTTATTTTTTAAAACTTTTTTAATGTGGTGGTTGGCTAGCAAGCATTGGCTAGTTGCCATGTTAAACATTTTGTATAAGATTCAAATGTAAAAACACTAATTTTAATCTGGACACCGAATGCACCCTGTGATTACTGCAGATTCACACGGTGTAACTGAATTCCGACCATCCGTAACTTTAGTAAATATGAAAATTGCCATTGCCCATTTTCACTGGATTTTATCCATCTGGACAAAATTCGATGTTTAGTAAATAACCCTGTGAAGCTACTACTACTTAGTGCAGGAACATCTCACTGGCAGAAGATAAAGGAATTGTGCACCCAGAAGACAAGCCTATATTAAAATAAATGGTATGGTTGCTTATGGGAGTAAAATGAATGATCACTGATGTGTAGTACTGGTGAGCAGAGAAGTGATGGTGTAAAGAAGAGAAGAGGAGAGCTGAATATTTGCCCACCTAACATTCCCTTTTTTATGCTCTTCTGCAGGATATGGGACTTACCATCGTAACCAACTGGAACGTTATGGCACCTGTGACCTGTAAATTTGAGAGAGGTACGTATAAAATTCACAGAATAGGTTAGGCTAGTGGAATAACACCGGCCTAAAGGCGGAAAAAAAAACTTGCTTTCTTATTTTATTTTCTTCTTATTTATTATGTATGGCATGTAATTGCTTGGAGGAACAATTCAAATATATGGTATGTATTGGCTTAGAAACTCTATCTGTTCCAAGTACCCTAGGTATAATGTGATTATAATGTTCGTACTTATATTGTTCATTATGTTATTGGTTTTCAAATACATCTTTGATGTTACCAAAACCCCGTATTTGTGGTTTGCTTTAGATACTATCGTGTTCTGAGATTTAAAGCCAAAGATTTCAGTGGGACAAGTGGGGAAAAAACAAAATAGAACCTTTTCTAAGTGGCTGGTTGGAAACTGTGGGAATCATAACATTCTCAAACTAATAGGGTAAAATGTTATGAGAGACAGCAGACTTCCACTGGTGTCACTTGTAACCACTGCACTTGTATGCGTCTACACCCATTTTGTCTGCAGCTCACATAACAAAATTAGGTGTGCACACAGCTTGTGGCTGTGGACATTGGCCTATGCTCCCTTACATGTGCTATGTGAGTCTGTGAATCTTGGCCAAGCTTCTGCAAGATATCAATATATCTTGCAGGAGTACAGCTGAGCATCATAGAGCCGCATGGCACACGTAAGGAGGTACAGCGCTGACTCACATCAGGTGATACAGGCAAAGTAAATATGACCAATATGGCATGGAATGCATATGAGCATAATAAAATGTGTGCGATGTCGCATGGACATGGGCATCATAATATATACTCAATGTGGCAAGTGGGCAATGTGACATGATGTGGGCATAATAAAATGGAGACAAACTGAAATATAAGTAGACCTCATGGCATGTGGGCAATGTGACATGATGTGGGCATAAAAAAATGGAGACAAACTGAAATATAAGTAGATAACAAGAAAAAGGAAACTCAAAAGGCTGGAAAGTGGGAGGGGAGGAAAAGACACTCCCGTATCCCACTGCCGAGCCTCCAGAGTATAGAGGTCACCTGGACTGGTAAAAGGGGGTAACCCTGGAAATTGTAGAAAAAAAGGAAGAAAAAAAAACCCAAAAAGGGATGTCTTATATAAAGACCGCCCAGAGGGTAAATACCCAGTCCAATCTCAACAGTAGTGTAGTTGCCAAAAAAAAAAAAAATCCTTTATTGAAATCTATTAAAAAACCTGGGTAATCAGTGATGGACAGAATAATATAGGGAGAAATATGTATGGTAGGAACAAGGCTAATCAAGAGCCAACCCTCACAAGAAGCAGAGAGGGGATAGAAGGCAATATGTACCCCCATACATAACTCAGGTAACAAAGCAGTAGGAAAGAACAGGGAAAGGGAGAAACACACACTCCCAACCAAACAGTAGTGCTATGCTAATACCCTATCTCCTATAAAACACCTTCGTGGGTGTTCTAATCTAAATGCTGTCATAACATCTGAAGCCCCAGGTTACACACACATACTAGAAAAACATAAATGAAAAGGTGCTCAGAGCAAAGTGCTCAAGAGAGTATTAAAAACACAGAAGAACCCGACGTACGTTTCGGCGTGACCACACGCCGTCCTCAGGGGTATCAGCAGTGAGCAAAAAACTGTCCGGGTGGTAAATTTATACCTTAAGCTCATAAGCTTTATTGTAATCACCTGTGATTGTGTCTAAATTGCTCCGGTCCTCCTGCGAATGGGGCTGTGGGGGTGTGGTGTAACACACCATAGTGTCAGCCCACATTTCTATGTCAGAGGTAGCCAGAACAGAAATCAGGTGAAAGGGAATTAACCCTTTGAGTGCCCCGCCCGGAACAGATATAAATGGATACTTACTATATCTAAAAGGCAGTATCCATAGCTTAACAGTTAACCCTTGGAATGTCCAAATTGTATCATATAGGTCAAGTGTGTGGATTGATTCTTATGGCTGTATTGTGTAGCTTTAGTACAATTAAAGAAACAACTTATAACCGTTGTGAACCAGTAAGGGATAAGTACAATGGCTATATGGGCAGTCATACACAGAAGCCGACAATTCTTTTATTGCCACTGTAAATAGTAACCCATTAGTTTATGCAACACAAAACAGACCCCTAAACTCTTAGACCTATAATGCAGGTAAAATTAATGGACATATGAACACCAAATATAATAGAAATAAATAAAGAATATATACATATATACAGGCATAACTTAAGATACCATTTATTATCAGAATTATTGCAGGACTTTGAACAAGGTAGAATTTACCGTTCTTTTAAAAAGAGATCCAAAGTAGACTCTGACCAATTCAGTACATCTGAGTACGAATCAATCGATACTGAAACTGAAAAACCTCAAACCCCTACTCCTAGGAATCCAACTAAAAGTATTCTAAAAAAGGGGGTGGATTTTTTAGGATTAAGACAAGCGGATCTAACTCAGGGTCCGCACACCAGATACAGGGGCAGAAGTCAGAGACGACGCAGGGAATGATAGCATCCTCTCTGCGTATTATTAATCTCTCTGATACCATCCTTGGTCAGACCGAACTTAGCGTATTGGAGAAGGGTCTTTCATTCGTACCCATTCCAACATTCAGCAAGTTCAACTGGACTAAGGATGTAAACCTTTTTGTGAGAAAGCTTGCCTTGTATAAATACCATGCAGTACGTAAAGAAACTAAGGCCCAAAGCTTGGGTCTATCACCAAATGACTTGGAGTGCTTAGACACTCTGGTGGAATTACTTAACTCTGGAGATGGTACTATACAATCTGATATACCACATACTAATTTGAAACCCAAGAGTAAGTTTACCCCTCATTTTCAGGATTATAAAAATTTGGAGGTATTTTTGGAAATGGTTACTAGGGAAATAGATAAGACAAAAATGGATGATTTTGATCTATCCCCTAATGGCAACCTTAATACTCAAGGAACTAATAGCCCTGAAAAAACTACAGAGCTATACAAATTTGATTTTCAAACCCTCTGATAAAGGGGGCAATGTGGTGATACTTGACAGAGACCACTACATTCGTATAGCTGAAAGACTTTTATCCGATAAAAATACTTACCGCATACTAGCAAAAGATCCTACAAAAGCGTTCCAAGCTGAGTTAAAAACTATGCTTACTAAGGCTGTGAATCATCAACTCATTAATCAGGATGAGTTTGAATTTATGTGCACCAAACAACCATGTCTATCTACTTTTTATTGTTTGCCTAAAGTGCACAAATCACTAACCGATCCGACCGGTAGGCCGATAGTTTCTGGTTGTGATAATCTAACTCAGAATGTAAGCATTTATGTGGATAAAATTCTGTCCCCAGTAGTACAGAAGCTACCATCTTTCCTTAGAGATACTAAACAAATGTTGCATTTATTGACCAACCTTACTTTACCTCCAAACGCTATCCTGTGTAGCCTTGACGTGGAGGCCCTTTACAGCTCAATTCCTCATAACCTAGGTATTAAACATACCCGTCAACTATTAAATCTTGAAACTGACCTACCTGAACATTATGTGAATTTTGTGATGGAATTACTTGAATTCATTTTGACTCGTAATATCTTTCTGTTCAATGGCAAAATCTTCCACCAGACCACTGGTACAGCTATGGGGACGTCTTGTGCACCCTCATATGCCAATCTCCATCTAGGCTGGTGGGAAAGGTGTATTAGGGCAGATCCTAAGCTGAAATCATACACTAATCAGATCTTCTATTGGAAAAGATACATCGATGATGTGTTTTTGATTTGGCTTGATACATCAGAGAGATTCAAAGAATTTGTATGTCTGCTGAACAGCAACGATTTTAACTTACGATTCACTAGTGAAGTAGGGGGTCAAAACCTTTGCTTTCTAGATCTAGCACTACAGGTATCTAAAGAAGGCAAAATTGAAACAACCTTGTACAGAAAGAAGACAGCCTCAAATAACCTGCTATGCTGGTCTAGTCATCACCCCATATCACTCAAATCCGGTATCCCAATAGGCCAATATTTGAGACTTCGACGAAACTGCTCCACGATGGAGGAGTTCAAATTAAAAGCAAATGAGCTACGTCACATGTTTAAGGCCAAAGGTTACCCAAATAGGGTTCTGAAAAGAGCCTATCTGAGGGCAATCCACACTGAACGGGAAACCCTAATTACAGATGGGGGTCGTAAGACTGAGGAAAATAAAATACGCTGCATAGGTACATATGATGCAGGATGGGACACTATGCTGAATGTCTTTCAAAAATTCTGGCCTATCCTCCAATCAGATAAGCATCTGAAGGAAATTCTGCCATCACTCCCTTCAATTACAGCACGGAGGGGCAAAAACTTGAGAGATATCCTAGCACCTAGTCACCTCTCAACTACGTCCCCGTCAGGTTATTTTCAAAAATACCTACCAATGGGTTCTTTCCAATGTGGTCACTGCAGTGCATGCCCGTTTATTACCAAGAGGGCCTCTGACAGCAAGGGCTTAATGAATTTCAAACCACGTTCCTTCTTTAATTGTAACACAACAGGAGTAGTTTACCTACTGTCTTGCTCCTGTGGCCTAAAATATGTAGGCAAGACTTTTCGCCACTTCAGGCTAAGGATACGTGAACATGTAAATTCTGTCAAGAGACGTTTGGAAACACCTGTCTCAAGGCATTTACATCTACATCACAATCACTCCTCGGCAGGCATCCGGTTCATGGGTCTTGAACATGTACCACAGCCTCCTAGGAAAGGAAACTGGGATCTAAAACTAAGACAAAGAGAGGCGTTTTGGATTTACCATCTCAAAACGCTATCTCCCCTGGGGCTAAATGAAGGGTTTTCATATTCCCCGTTTATTTAAAGTACTGCAATAATTCTGATAATAAATGGTATCTTAAGTTATGCCTGTATATATGTATATATTCTTTATTTATTTCTATTATATTTGGTGTTCATATGTCCATTAATTTTACCTGCATTATAGGTCTAAGAGTTTAGGGGTCTGTTTTGTGTTGCATAAACTAATGGGTTACTATTTACAGTGGCAATAAAAGAATTGTCGGCTTCTGTGTATGACTGCCCATATAGCCATTGTACTTATCCCTTACTGGTTCACAACGGTTATAAGTTGTTTCTTTAATTGTACTAAAGCTACACAATACAGCCATAAGAATCAATCCACACACTTGACCTATATGATACAATTTGGACATTCCAAGGGTTAATTGTTAAGCTATGGATACTGCCTTTTAGATATAGTAAGTATCCATTTATATCTGTTCCGGGCGGGGCACTCAAAGGGTTAATTCCCTTTCACCTGATTTCTGTTCTGGCTACCTCTGACATAGAAATGTGGGCTGACACTATGGTGTGTTACACCACACCCCCACAGCCCCATTCGCAGGAGGACCGGAGCAATTTAGACACAATCACAGGTGATTACAATAAAGCTTATGAGCTTAAGGTATAAATTTACCACCCGGACAGTTTTTTGCTCACTGCTGATACCCCTGAGGACGGCGTGTGGTCACGCCGAAACGTACGTCGGGTTCTTCTGTGTTTTTAATACTCTCTTGAGCACTTTGCTCTGAGCACCTTTTCATTTATGTTTTTCTAGTATGTGTGTGTAACCTGGGGCTTCAGATGTTATGACAGCATTTAGATTAGAACACCCACGAAGGTGTTTTATAGGAGATAGGGTATTAGCATAGCACTACTGTTTGGTTGGGAGTGTGTGTTTCTCCCTTTCCCTGTTCTTTCCTACTGCTTTGTTACCTGAGTTATGTATGGGGGTACATATTGCCTTCTATCCCCTCTCTGCTTCTTGTGAGGGTTGGCTCTTGATTAGCCTTGTTCCTACCATACATATTTCTCCCTATATTATTCTGTCCATCACTGATTACCCAGGTTTTTTAATAGATTTCAATAAAGGATTTTTTATTTTTTGGCAACTACACTACTGTTGAGATTGGACTGGGTATTTACCCTCTGGGCGGTCTTTATATAAGACATCCCTTTTTGGGTTTTTTTTCTTCCTTTTTTTCTGAAATATAAGTAGACCTTGTGGCATGTGGGCAATGTGGCATGATGAGTGCATAATATGGTGGAAACAAACTGATATATATATATATATATATATATATATATATATATGCAATGTGGCATGTGGGAATATTAATATAGCTTACAGTCATATTTGTATTATATTTGTATTATTTAAAACAAAAATAGCAATGCAATTTTATTATGAGAGAGTGGATGTGACAAAATTATTTTGAAACTATTTCATGTTTACATTTACACAGACATTCAGTGCGCACATACCAGGAAACAAAAATGTGCACAACACAATATTTCTACACACATTAATTAGAGGTAACTTTGCTTGTAACAAAATACAAGGTAACAAGGTGGATAAAAAAGTATATATAAAAAAAAGTTGTTTTTAATTAAAATGTGATTATTTTTTAAAATGTAATTTAGATTTATTTTAATAAAATATTTTAGGAGGTAACATCTATCTAATTATAGTTAAGATCATCAGTCTTGAGGATCTCAGTCAATTGAATGCTTTCCCATAAGAAAGCATTGGGAGGATATTGCTCATGCTTGGTAAAATGCCCCGCTGCAACAATAAGCATCTCCTCATAGAGATGAATTGAATCAATGCATCTCTACGCTGAAAATAGGTGCTGCTCACTGTGCAGCATTGAAATAGGAAGTACCTCTAGTTACTGTCTGAGTGACATCATCTAGAGGTGTTACTAGGCAGCAATGAAAATACTGCCTTTTTTCTGAAAAAGCAGCATTAACATTGCTGAGCCTGTAGTAGTTCTGGTGACTGTAATGTTCCTTTAAATCTTCAATATAATTGCCAGGAATTCCAAGTGGACAATCTATTAGTCATGAAAGTAGAAAATAGCAGTGAGCAACTGTTTGTAATATATAAGGAATATCACTTATGTGGTCAGATACTCAGAGTAAGACTTGTGGCAGTTGATTGTTTATTTATTTCATATTGTTAGCAAAGCTGTCAAGGCAAAGCCTGGTATACAATGCAAATCATCGAGAAAATAAATGTGTGATGAGTAAAAGCCGATGTGGGCTCCTATTCATCTAAGGCTGGGGAAGGCAGCCTTTGTGGACTGTATCTCCCCTGATGCTTTGCCAGCATTATGGTTGTAAGAGCATTATGGGATATGTAGTCCACAATATATGGAGTGCCAATGGTTGCCTACCCCTGATCCATTTTATAAGGAAATTAATGTTTTCCTTTGCAAAAGGCCAATGACAATGCATGTTCATGTATGGCATTATGTGAGAAATGTCTGATTTATAGACAATTATATGCAAGCATGAATGCATATGAACAATCCATCAAGTAATGAAGATGACACTTTATAATGCTTAATATTCATGGAATTCACTTGTAAATACACTTGGGGGCCTGACAGTTCTTTGATGTGAAAAAGTTGCATATTATTTTTTAAAGGCTTGGGTGTGAGATGCAATTCATTAAATAAAAACAATTGTGTTCTTCAGAAATGATGACGATGACTGGCATCATGGTTTCTGCTTCTTTGCATAGTGGACCAGTTGCAGGTAAGCTAAATCCTCATGAACTGCTGATATTATGGAGGCAAGGTCAGCCTGGAAGGAAGAAAACAGTGCTGACAGAGTAGTCTTGCATTATTTATGTATTTATGTCAGCTGGCAACTTGTAGATTTGCTCCTCTGATCCATTTTTAGGAAGGTCTCTCGTCTTTAATACAGTGTGATCAGGAGCAATTATGAAGTGAAGAGCAGTCCAATGGGTAGGTTGATTATGTTGCTCAGCAACATGGTTGTTTGCTTAGCTGGCCCACTGGGGTGAATGCCCAATGGCCAGTCTACACCTGATGCCTATAGGTATAACTCCACAATACTTTTATATATGAACATCCTGCACCTCATATACCCATTATAAATGTTGACTGCACCAGTATAACATCATAATACTCCATTCTATGTACTGACTGCCCCAATACAACACCACTGTGACGGTAGTCACCATTATTGGGGTTGGAAGACAGACACTAAATGTTGTTCCAGAGACACTGCCAGGCAAGTTCAAACTAGCTGCCCTGTCCCTACTCAATCTCCCATTTTGATTATCAGCCCTTGATATTGTCTGGTCCCACCATTCACTGTACTATAGTGCTCTACTCACCCTATTGAATGTAAATTAAGCTGCTGGGGGCATAAATATGCTATGTATATTAAAGTTAGTTGTTGTTTTAACCTTCACCTAATGTCATCTGGTGTTTGGGAAAAGAGTTCTGATTACTGCTCTGCTGATGAAAAGGGTGTCCAGGGCTATGATCCTAGTAGTCTGGTCCAAGGTGAACAAGGCCCTCAGCGATCCCAGTCAAGCCTGACAGCTACCAGGAAGAGCAGTTGGCAGAGGTACTTGGTCGAAGTACCAGAGCTCGGTCGCATTTGGTGGCAGCTGCGGGATCGATTGCTTTCTTGCAGGATACCTCTGGAACACCTCTGGAGACCTGATGGAGAACCGTAGGTATGGCAGTTTCTCATAGGAAGAGGTTAAGGAATCAGAGTTCCTGAAAGATGCACTATCAAAACTATCCCTGTTTGGGCCAAACATACCAGTAGAGATAGTACTTCAGGTTATGGCAATGGCTACAAGTGCATCCATAGCATCTGAATTCCAGAGTTGACTGTTACAGGCACTTAATCTGCTCAACAGACCAGTTTCAGAGGAGAAGACCTTGAAACTGTGGAATCAGATACGCTTGGAGCTCTGGGAGATGGCGCTCCAGTTTACTAGGATATATTGAAATGAATATCTCAAAACAATGAGCCGAGGTTCAATGGGAGCTGAGGATAACATTACTGGGAAAGCAGCCCCAGGGGGAATGGTTATCTGAAATGAAAATGCGGGTCCAGCAGGAAGTGGAGCTTGACAATTGGTAGCGTGCTCTGTAGTGGCTGTCCAGGGAGGCTGGACAGTGAGCTCCGATCCCCAACTCCATATCAGAGGGGGCCCAACCACCCTGCCTTCCCTCCATCATCTGAGAGAGATGCAGGGAGATGGGACAGTGGGCACGCATCTCCAGAAGCAGGTATATGCTTCAGAATATGCAGAGGTCGGATGGGTGAGTGCTGCTCTTGCATGGGTAATTTGTTTGGGGTACCAATTTGGTGATGACATTGCTGGGCTTGATGTACTGACTAACTTCGGAGTCAACTCGACTGCGATCTTCAGTATTGATCTCGTTCCAAAGGGGAAGAAATGTGCTGTAAACTATATTGGACTGGAGACACAGGGTTACAAATTTTCTATTGGGGTGTGTGGGTGTCACAATAGCCCCTTAAGAGTGGCGTCATATGCGGTTAGGTTTGAGTTTGGGAGGGGGGTCATGGCAGATTCACTGGCAACTCCCCTTCTCTACTTCCAATTCTCCTCTTATGGCTAAGTTACCCTGTGTGTATTAGGGGCACAGGGTGCCTGGGAAGTCCAATCTGGCCTGACCAAACCAGACTTCCACCGACTGCTCGTCTATGAGACTGGGACAAACTTACAAACTATGTGGAACATCGTCGAAGAGGCTGCCAGGTTGGATGGACTTGTTACTTGACTAACTCAGGTACAGACCGATTGGAGGTCTGGTACCTGGTTAGTCTACCTTTGGGGGGGAAGATATGTGACGATAGCCACCATCACTGGGGATGGAATACAGACATTATAATGTAGGTCCCAAGATTTCTCTTGCGCTCTGGTCACTCTGTGTCCATTATTGGTGCAAGGTATGTTGAATGTATTGAATGTCCATGTTGTATGTGCCTTGCCCCCTCATCCTTTTTCCTATCCTAGTGTTTCCCCAGTAGGGTTCTGTCCAATTGTTTCAGGGACACTGTCAGACCAGTTCAAAATAGCTTCCTTGTTCCTCCTTAATCTCCCATTTTGGCTATCAGCTCTTGATATTGCCTGGCCCAACCCTTCATTGTACTGTAGTGCTCTATTCACCCTACAGGGAGTGCAGAATTATTAGGCAAATGAGTATTTTGACCACATCATCCTCTTTATGCATGTTGTCTTACTCCAAGCTGTATAGGCTCGAAAGCCTACTACCAATTAAGCATATTAGGTGATGTGCATCTCTGTAATGAGAAGGGTGTGGTCTAATGACATCAACACCCTATATCAGGTGTGCATAATTATTAGGCAACTTCCTTTCCTTTGGCAAAATGGGCCAAAAGAAGGACTTGACAGGCTCAGAAAAGTCAAAAATAGTGAGATATCTTGCAGAGGGATGCAGCACTCTTAAAATTGCAAAGCTTCTGAAGCGTGATCATCGAACAATCAAGCGTTTCATTCAAAAATAGTCAACAGGGTCGCAAGAAGCGCGTGGAAAAACCAAGGCGCAAAATAACTGCCCATGAACTGAGAAAAGTCAAGCGTGCAGCTGCCACGATGCCACTTGCCACCAGTTTGGCCATATTTCAGAGCTGCAACATCACTGAGTGCCCAAAAGCACAAGGTGTGCAATACTCAGAGACATGGCCAAGGTAAGAAAAGCTGAAAGACGACCACCACTGAACAAGACACACAAGCTGAAACGTCAAGACTGGGCCAAGAAATATCTCAAGACTGATTTTTCTAAGGTTTTATGGACTGATAAAATGAGAGTGAGTCTTGATGGGCCAGATGGATGGGCCCGTGGCTGGATTGGTAAAGGGCAGAGAGCCCAGTCCCACCTGTGACGCCAGCAAGGTGGGAGGTGGAGTACTGCTGGCATCATCAAAGATGAGCTTGTGGGCCTTTTCGCTGAGGATGGAGTCGCTCAACTCCCAGTCCTACTGCCAGTTCCTGAAGACACCTTCTTCAAGCAGTGGTACAGGAAGAAGTCTGCATCCTTCAAGAAAAACATGATTTTCTTGCAGGACAATGCTCCATCACACGCGTCCAAGTACTCCACAGCGTGGCTGGCAAGAAAGGGTATAAAAGAAGAAAATCTAATGACATGGCCTCCTTGTTCACCTGATCTCAACCCCATTGAGAACCTGTGGTCCATCATCAAATGTGAGATTTACAAGGAGGGAAAAACAGTACACCTCTCTGAACAGTGTCTGGGAGGCTGTGGTTGCTGCTGCACGCAATGTTGATGGTGAACAGATGAAAACACTGACAGAATCCATGGATGGCAGGCTTTTGAGTGTCCTTGCAAAGAAAGGTGGCTATATTGGTCACTGATTTGTTTTTGTTTTTGAATGTCAGAAATGTATATTTGTGAATGTTGAGATGTTATATTGGTTTCATTGGTAATAATAAATAATTGAAATGGGTATATA
>CAKOES020000719.1:0-19728 GCA_933207985.1 Pelobates cultripes
GGAAAGCACACTTAGGCCATCAAAATAAACAAAAGAACTGCTTCATTTTAAGCAGATGTTCTTTCGCATATAGTCAATGTTTCTGTCCAATGACCTTTGCATATTAAGGAAAGTTTGGTAACTTTTGTTTGATAAGTTCTGACTGAATTGTTAAACAACTGCAGAAAATGAAGTTGCCTGGTTTATTTTTATATTCTGTGAGTACGCTCATCACTTCAGATATATGGTGTGAACCTAGCAACATAACTGGGCCACAAAATACTAATTACATATATGTTTCTGAGGGTATTTTGCATATATAAAAGTATATGAATATATGTGTAAATATTATGGGAATAATAATACATATAGTATTAATATACAGTACCTTCCAAAAGTATTCACCCTCCCTGACTTTTTACCTATTTTGTTACATTACAGCCTTAAGTTCAATATTCAATTAATCTGAATTTTGTGTGATGGATCAGAACACAAAGTCTAAGTTGGTGAAGTGAAATGAGAAAAATATATACATAAAACTATGTTTTAGAAATAGAAAACAGAAAATTGTCATGTGCATATGTATTCCCCCCCTTTGTTATGAAGCCCATAAAATGTTCTGGTGCAACCAATTACCTTCAGAAGTCACATACTTAGTGAAATGATGTCCACCCGTGTGCAATCTAAGTGTCACATGATCTGTCATTACATATACACACCTTTTTTGAAAGGCCCCAGAGGCTGCAATACCTAAGCAAGAGGCACCACTAACCAAACACTGCCATGACCAAGGAACTCTCCAAACAAGTAAGGGACAATGTTTTTGAGAAGTATAAGTCAGAGTTAGGTTATAAAAAAATATCTAAATCTTTGATGATCCCCAGGAGCACCATCAAATCTATCATAACCAACATGGCACAACAGCAAACCTGCCAAGAGGCGGCCACCCACCAAAACTGACCAGGCAAGGAGGGCATTAATCAGAGAGACAGCACAGAGACCTAAGGTAACCCTGGAGGAGCTGCAGAGTTCCACAGCAGAGACTGGAGTATCTGTACATAGGACAACAATAAGTCGGACGCTCCACAGAGTTGGGCTTTATGACAGAGTGGCCAGAAGAAAGCCATTACTTTCAGCAAAAAACAAAATGGCACGTTTTGAGTTTGCAAAAAGGCATGTGGGAGACTGCCAAAATGTATGGAGGAAGGTGCTCTGGTCTGATGAGACTAAAATTAAACTTTTTGTCCATCTAAGAAAATGCTAAGTCTGGTGCAAACCCAACACATCACATCACCCAAAGAACAACATCCCCACAGTGAAACATGGTGGTGGCAGCATCATGTTGTGGGGATGTTTTTCAGCAGCCGGGACTGGGAAACTGGTCAGAGTTGAGGGAAAGATGGATGATGCTAAATACAGGGATATTCCTGAGCAAAACCTGTACCACTCTGTGCGTGATTTGAAGCTAGGACAGATGTTCACCTTCCAACAGGACAATGACCCCAAACACACTGCTAAAGCAACAATTGAGTGGTTTAAGGGGAAACATGTAAATGTGTTGGAATGGCCTAGTCAAAGCCCAGACCTCAATCCAATAGAAAATCTGTGGTCAGACTTAGAGTGCTGTTCACAGGCGCAAACCATCCAACTTGAAGGAGCTGGAGCAGTTTTGCAAGGAGGAATGGGCAAAAATCCCAGTGGTAAAATGTGGCCAGTGACTTATCCAAAGCGACTTGGAGCTGTGATTGCTGCAAAAGGTGGCTCTACAAAGTATTGACTTTAGGGGGGTGAATAGTTATGCACATTGACTTTTTCTGTTATATTGTCCTTTTTGTTGTTTGCTTCACAATAAAAAAAAAAATCTTCAAAGTTGGGGGCATGTTCTGTACATTAAATGATGCAAATCCTCAAACAATCCATGTTAATTCCAGGTTGTGAGCAACAAAACATGAAAAATGCCAAGGGGGGTGAATACTTTTGCAAGGCACTGTATATATATACATACATAATACTTTTAGAAATGGACTACATTACAATGTCTATTTTACGCTGTGGCTTTGGTGTGGGGGATAAGGGATCTATGGTGTGGTGGGTCGGGGCAGTATTGTAGGGGATTGAGGATTTAGGGCAGGGGGATAGGGCCAGTATTTTGGGGATTGAGTTTAGTGTGGAGGGATAGGAACATTATTGAGGAATTAGGGCTTTGGTGTGGGTGATCGGGCTGCTATGGTGGGGGATTATTGCTTTAGTGGGGGTTGTATGGGGAGTATTGTTGGGATTGGATCTATAGAGGGGGAGCAGCGGCATATTGTAAGGGGCTTTGGTGTAGGAGATAGAGCTAGCTTTGTAGGGGATTGGATCTTTAGTGGGGGGCAATAGGGTCAGTATTGTGGTGGATTAAGACTTTAGTGGGGGGCACAGTCACCCACAGTCAAACACACTAAAAAAAATAGCAAACATACAAACAACTAACCCCAGACACAATCTCACATCCTCACACATACACACTCAAAAAAGATCTTTGTGTATTAAAGTTTTTTTATTAGATTTACCCAGTCTCCATACCCTTATGAGAACTGGAGTGGATCCTCAGCCTAAGGGTCCAGTGTGGGCTGCTCTGAGTGAGCTGCAATCCATGCATGCATTGCCTATACAGTTACCTTCCGAGCCTTGCAGTGGTGCCTGGGCTGAAGTGACATCACATTCTGGTTCCCAGCATCTTTATAGGGAATACAAGCCAGGCAATACAAGTAAGGCTAGTAGCGCCCTCAAGGAATTTTCCCCCCCCCCCACACACAAAAAAAAACAAAAAACTAAGCAAAGCAGTTAGAACTGGGCAGCATATTTCAAGTGGATGCTTGGCACCAACAAGAGCAACACAGTGTGGAGCTAGGGGGGCTAAGTAGCCACTTACCTAGACCAGTGGAACTGCACCAGCCCAGGACAAGAAATCCAGAAATTTTACGTTATCCTGGTCGACCAGTCCAGCCACAGCCATTACTCAGTAAAGTGCACAATAGGTGGAGGAAGAGTAAAGTCAGTTTTATTGACTTGTTCTGTTTAATAACAGAGAATGCAAAGAATCTTTAAAACACCTCAGAATGAAGAGTTTTGCACTAAAAATAGCATATTTTTATTTAATAAATCTCCATAAGAGTTCTCCATTCAGTACTATATATTGCACACAATGAATACTTTCCTTCTCCCATCTAATAATGCAGCCTAGATTCATTATATTTATATCAAAATGTCAAATAGTTGCTAAAGACTGAATTTAGATTAGAGTGGTTTAAGTAAAAATAAAGTTCTTTCTCTAATAATACCCACACTGAGTTTTGATGAAAAAAAGAGATATAATTTAGTTATTCATTCAGCAGGAACTGGTATTGGCCTTAAATTACAGTATGTTAAGTTTAAACATTGGTATGTATAAGGTAATAGCTCTACTGTGTTAAAAATAATTAAATACATTAGCCAATTATTTGTAAAGTTTGAGCAACTATTGTGAATTAATAATGGACTATAATATGAGAGAAATGTGCACACTATAAAGTGTGCTACAAGTAAAATGCTCTAATATTCATGAATATAAATAGCAAAAGGAATATTCTCAGTCTGCACCCAGCAATGGTGCAGAAATAGAGTCTCCAAGTCCCCTTCCCCCCCATTACAAGCATGAACTAGCCCAGTGAGAAAGATGTTTGATGGTCTCTTTGAGCCTGCTCTGTGTATTTGCACTTATTTGGTGATCTATTGACTACAGTTTCTAAGGGCTATAATAGGTCACTCCCTGTTGTTATCTATACACCATGTAGGACTTGATACAAGATTTTTGCTTTCCAACATTCATTTTTAATAATGGAGAGCTTTTTTTCACTTTTTGATATATTAAAAAGATGTACATCTTTTTTATTAACACGTGTATACCCACATTAGTTGGTCACTTTAGACCTTGGATTAAATGGGTTGAACTTGGATTAAGCCATTATGGCATTCCTTTGATTCAACCATGCACTACTATTCACTATAATATTATGGGCATAGTGAGGGATTTTTTATATAACGCCCTATCACTTTAAATTTCAAATGCAGATCACGTTGCACTTGTTATGGCACTGTATTATCTGTTTAGGATAGCACTTTTTGTGATAAGCACTTAGCACTTTAGATATAGGTTTCTGCACTTTGATATATTATAAAATATGGTGTATAATAGGTACACTGGTCATAAGCATAGTGTGTAACCTTATTATGGATGTACCAGATTATTCCCTGACACTAGTTGACTATATAACTAGTCTTACATTATATGTTATCTTTTAGCTTTGAACAGAGTAGCAACATTAGAATCTCTGTAAAAAATAGTTATGGGGGTATTGTGACTTGTTATCTTTCTCAATTAAGGTGTAATACTTATTATAATGGATATTATTGAGAGTATGTAGACTCTTTTGATGGCACTTTTTCTTCTTTTTGTCAACATTATGCCATTGAAAATATGCACAGAACACTTTATATAAGTCTCTGCACTTTGAGGGACTAGGTATACATGCTGTCAGCATTTAGGCATAAGAAGTAGATGGAGATACAGTGTATCCATGTATCAATATGTTAAATGGTAATGATGTATCTATTTTTCAGCTAAACGGTCACAGCCAGTAAATGGGCAGCACACAATACTATTCTGCTCAGTAATTACTACACATGCGCCAATATCCCCCGTGAAACGGAGGACGCTTGCACAAAGGAAGTACGCCGAGCGGAGGACAGGACAGAAGCGTAGATCAGGCGATACGCATCCTGATCCCCAGTTAGTCAGCTGATTGCAGCACCCAATCATGCGACCAGAGAGCAGGATTGCCAGCCCACTACACAGCTGAACTGTAAGTCATTGATCATTTTCCTTATTTAATTGTATGGTTTGCCTTATTTCACTAGTGTTTTGTCAGAACTGAAACATTGATTGTTGACACTTTTCCAGTAAAGAAGTTTTGTATGAAAGGACCTGGGAGTGCTGATTTTTTTGTCCTGTATATATATATATATATATATCTCCTGTTCCCCTGACTAGGTCAAGGAATCTGAGTCGCGAGTATAGTGGTGTCCCCCACATTTGCTTCTGGCCAACTGATCTCCTCTTCTGAGTCCAAGTAATCGGCTTTCCATTCATCCAACACCTCCATAGGCAAAGGGGGAGCAGTTCCTCGTCCTTCTCAGAGAGGGTAGGACAGATAGTAAATTTCTCCTTTGCTTCTGGCTGTTTGGACCGTTTTGCTTTACTCTTTCTGTTCTAGGGTTCCGGGCCGTCCCCCTTCAAGTAGCGTTTGTGTGGATGGGGTTGTTCTACTTTGGAGGAATCAGAGTTATCTGAATCCTCAGCCGAATGGGGTGTTACCAGTGGCATTTTATCCTTAGGGTCTAGTGGTAGGACCCATGCCAGCACTTTCTCAACAGATGCGGCCACTGCCGCATTAATTAGGGCCTGTAAGCTCTGTTCTTGGGTAGAAGAGTCCATACTGGCAATCAATTGCACTTAAGGAGCAGAGCAGGCCAGTATTAGAAACAGGTAGGGGATGTCAGTTATAATATTACTGGTCAACAAATTATCATCAAATTGTGATCAAGATATATATATATATATATATATATGTGTGTTTATTAGTATATAACTGGTTATCATCCAGTAGTCAATCCTGTGTATAACCCTGTAAGGAGGTAGGTGGCACAGACAATGTGGGCCAATCAGGAAGCTGTGATCGAGACAGCAATAATAAGGACAAGTTGTATTAAATGTAATAGGTTGGCTCACAGTGGCGCGAGATCCAAAATGGCCATGAGGTGAGAGCAGGGACTGACGGAGATGTTCTCCGTGGTCCAGAAAGCACGGGAAAACTCGGAACAAGGCAAAAAGCCTTCCTGAGATCAAACCAAATTAAGTAATCAAAACTCAACAAAAATCACAACACACAAGAAAAAAAAAAGTACAGTAAAGGGATAAAAGATTAATAAAGAAAAATAATGTAAAATATAGGCATAGGTAAGCGCAATAAAAGGTAAAAGTATAAGACCAATAGTAGTAGTTAAAAATAGTAAATATCAAGATAAACTATAACAATATAAATGAAGAGATATATCACAGTAACCCAAAAAGATAGGAGACTGTGGCACTCTGACCTGTGCTGGTGAGGAGCAGCAAAGAAAGAAGAGGAGGAGCCTAGAGAACAGAGTCTTATGGAATGTTTCTTGTTTCTGATGGGTTGATTGGTTCTTTCTGTTACTATGTTAAATCTGCTGTTGTGGAGCTTAAGTAAAGAGAGACTTAAACAAAATATGAAGCCTCCTTGTAATGGATCATCTGGCACCTTGACTGGGTACCTCCGTTGATAGATGCTCCTAGTGCTTCCCGAGGGCTCCAAGCACTCCACTTGACAGCATAACCACCGCAGACCCCACGAACCGCCGCAGCTTGGTTGGGGTCTCGCCGTCTCCTACCCACCGTGGACCTACAACAAGGCTCCAGGTTCCAGTGGGTGAACCTCTCTTTCCCCAGAGAGTGAAGCATGAACAAGCTCTTAAAAGAGCTTAGTGATTATCCAAGGGAGTATGAAGAGCATAGCAATCCCTTGTAGCGGTTTCCCCAATAAGAGACAGGACTCTAAATTGAGGGTGAAGTAGAACTGGTTTAATGAGCAGTGCACAAAGGCAATTCTTATATACAGTTTTCCCACAAGGTTACCACCCACGTGGACCTTGTGATACACAGGACACAAAGTTACAACAGCCAATCAACACAGTACAGTACAGTCAGACACTTCCAGCTAAGGCACACAAACCCTCCCCTCTGCCTGTGATATAATTACTAAACACAATGGGCTAACTTAATTATCACAGGTCGAAAATATACAGTTTTACCCAAAACTGTATATTTATTAGCTCTGATCTGGACGAACAACATATCCACAAATCAGCCAGATCAGAGCAGGGGTTCAGGAAATTCCTGGAAGTCATATTTGACCAACCGCAAGCATGGCTTTCATGCCCAAAACAGTTCCACAGATTTGGGCTGTGCGGCCGGTCTATCTTCTCCTCTATCCTGGAGATAATTGGCTTAAGTACCTGTGGTAAGCCAATTATCTCCAGGTACAGGAAATTTCTCTAAGACCAAAAACTGTTACAAAAACCACATAAAAATACATAACTCATATAATACAATGTTTAACCTATATGTCCAGCATATCCCCAAATAGCTTGGATCTGAGCATTCAATATGTCCGAAAAGCGCTCAGATCTCACAAATACAGTTGGATTGCCATGGGGTTAAACAATAGCAAGGGCTGATGAGAGATTGAGGAGGGACAAAGCAGCCAGTTTCAACTGGTCTGGCAGTGTCCCTGGAACAACACCCTGCTGGAGAACAATAGGACAGAAAAAAAGGGGACGGGAAGAGGCACATTTTCCCATGGAATTAACGGGGAAGAAAAAGTGTTTTAAAAATGAAATAATCCCAAATAGCATTTTTAAATGGCAATACACCCCAGGGGCCATAGTCATAGGGCAGGAGGCTGGCAAGAAGGCCCCTCCAAAAACTCATGGCAAACTTGCTTAAAAAGGGAAGTTTGTCACAATCCTGTCATGTGATAAAATTTGGGAAGGGGACAAGTACTCTTGTCTAGATTTTGCAAATATCCTAGATAATAATGAGTGGAACTTGAAGTTTACAAAGGTAACCGATAAGGTGGAGAAATATTTCTTACATCTTCATCTGGAAGGAAATCATTTAAATCAATCCATCTTAACATTAGGTTTTAGACAAAAACAGCAGGCAACACTTAATTACAGGCAGAAAGCTGAATCCCCCCTCCCCACACGCTCACACACACACAAACACACTTTTAGAGGTAAAAAAGTGTTCTACTGTGGGCATTTTTGAATCACTAGCAGAGGATTTAAAGAGACGACTAGCTCAACGTTGTTATCCTGAAAGTTATATCTATAGAAACTATAAAATAGCTAAGGATAGGGACAGAGCCGGTGCAAGGATTTTTGCCACCCTAGGCAAAATAAAAATTTGCCACCTCCCCCCACCCATGTGACATCACAATGCCCCACCCATATTATCTGCCATGTGAACTAATGCCAGTGTGTGTTTACATTAAAAAGCCTGCAGGGACAGGCTATAGACACCAGAACCACTTCATTAAGCTGCAGTGGTTCTGGGGATTATAGTGTGCCTTTAATGTGAGGTAAATTAGAGATTAGTGTCACTAATAATATACTAGATTGCCTACTTACAACCATGATGATGGGCTCTGGCTGCAGTTTGGATTCGCTGGTCTGGTGTAGAACAGGATCTCTGGAGGCTGTTTGTAACTGTGGTCAAAAAATTCAATGTTCTGGGAGAATGGGAAGCAGTTCCATTTTTTGGGGCCCCTTACACAGCTCAGGTTCTGGGCCCCAGGGCCTGATGGTGAGTATGCCCATAAGGCTCACCCATAAGTCCACCTACATGTTCCACCCATGAATTCGCTCACAGGGAGTGGAGTGTGAAGGGGATTTGTTATGTGTTATCATACAGAATCTAATGTGTGTGCTTATGGAATGTTATGTATACCAGTTTGTGTAGGTGATGCAGTGTGTTTGTGTGTAGTGGAAGCAGTGTGTTTTTTGTGTAAGGGATAGAAAGCAGTGTGTGTTTGTGTATAATGAATGTATTGTGTGTTTTTTGTTGTGTGTAAAGGATGCATTGTGTGAATCTGTGTTTGTAAGGGATGCAGTGTGTGTTTCTATAAGGGGTATATTGAGTGTGTGTAAGGGATTCATTGGGTGTGTAAGAGAAGCAGTGTGTGTTTGAATGTGTGTGTAAGGGATGCATTGTTTGTTTCTGTGTATGTGTGCAAAGGATGCATTGTCTTTGTGTGTACGGGTTACATTGTGTGTGTGTGTGTGTGTGTAATGGATGCATTGTGTGTTTATCTGTGTGTAAGTGAAGCATGTTGCATTTCTGTGTGTGTAGGGATGCATCGTGTGTTTCTGTGTATGTATAGGGATGTGTTTTGTGTGTGTGTGCGTAGTGTGAAAGAGCTCCCTGTCCTGCCCCCTGTCCTATAGAGCTATCCCTTCCATCCCTTAGAGCTCTCCCCTGTCCCTTAGTGGTCTCCCCTCCCCCTCCCTTAGTGGTCTCTCCTCTTCTCCCCAACTTTCCATTAGTGGTCTCTCATCTCTCCCTTAGTGGTCTCTACTCTCCTCTTCCCCCCCCCCAGTGGTCTCTCCCCCCTTTCCATTAGTCGTCTCTCTCCCCCCCTTTCCATTACTGGTCTCTCCTTTCCATTAGTGGTCTCTCATCTCCCCCCACCCTTAGTGGTTTCCCCTCTCCCCACACCCTCCCTAGTGGTCTCTTCTCACCCCCTCCCTCCCTTGGTGGTCTCTCCTCACCCCTCCACACCTAGTGGTCTCCTCCACCACCCCCTCCCCTCCCTTAGTGGTCTCCCCACATTCTCCCTCAACCCTCCACATTCTCCTCACCCCCTCATTCTCTTCACCCCCTCCCTCCCAGCTTCTCCTCACACACACACTCCCTCCCTTGAGTGGACTCTTACCCCCATTCTCCTCACCCTCCCTCCCATGTTCTCCCCCCCCTCTTTGTTCTCCTCACCTCCACTTCTCCTCACCCCCTCTTCTCCTCACCTCTCCTTCCCTGTGTAGCGTGGCCGAGCTCCTCGCCAGTCCGCGGTACAGGAGCTTCTGTTTCCTGTACCCGGCCGGACTGACAGGAAGTGCTCACTGAGTGGAAGAACGGATGTTCCTGTACCACAGGCTGGAGAGGAGCTCAGCCACGCTACACAGGGAAGGGGGGGGGTAAGGAGAAAGGGGGGAGAGAGGCAATGCTGCAGCCGCCTGAGGTTCTCAGCATTAGAAGGGCTGGCGATGAGGGCGCAGGGCGCCCCCTCCTAAGTGGCGCCCAAGGTCGCCTTATAGGAAGCGCTGGCCCTGGATAGGGAACCAGTTGCACTTCTTAAATATAACACAAAATTTGTGAGCTTTGGCGCAACCTTTATTTGCTTTGCTTTTGTACTATCCTTATTTATAGGGTTTAGATGGAACCCTATCTTTAGGTTTGCTGCCTTATACTCATACCTTTTTATAGTATTGGTTAATTTTAGCGCTGTTTCCTTTCTCTGTATATCACAAAATCCAATTTGACTAGAACACAATGGAAAAACCCCAAATAAATTCAGGGAAATGTTAGTAGTGATATCTGTATCCCTATTTTTGTACTGAGCATAGTAATCAATATGATTCAATTATGGCAATTATAAGGAAGCATCTTCCCATTTTGAAACTTGATGAATTTTACTAGAATTTGGAGTTTCAAAGTAGTTTTAGAACACCCAATTCTTTCAAATCATATTTATCACCAAGATGTTTTCCTACAGGTGATTCTCAGTTTAGCTGTACTTGGCTCGACTGTACAGGCATGTATACCTGTGTATCAAACGTGTAACATTTGGTACTATATTGATATTAAGAACAAAAAATATTTTGTCTCTTCAGTGACAGGCAGAAAATTTTAAATAAAAGAATTTAGAAATTATTCTACGGAGGGAATTATCTACCTCCTCATATACAATACCTTAAACAATATGTTGGCCAAAATCTCAAAATTAGGTGTTTTGGATATTTATTTTACAAAATTAGGTATTTTGGATATTTATTTTACAAACCAGTATACCCAATAGCTTGAATCTAGAATGGGATCATAATCAGGACTTCAAACATTCATTTAACATAGAACTAAAAGGACTTTGAAGTTTCGATTCTTTGTGTACAGATTTTCTATATGCACAATGATATATATTTTGGCATTGAATCAAGTTTATGGCCCCAAACTAACAGTTGATCTTACCCTTAACATACTGCAGCTGAATGATTACGCTCAGCTACAGAATTTGTAAGTGTAAATGTGATATTAAGTAATTGTAATTGTAATGGATGTAGAAAGTTTTGGTCACAAACACATTGCATCTCAAAAAAGCTTTGGTCTTGGTGTACCCTGTACATCCTCTGCCAAAATGAGTGCTGGAAGCCATCGTGATTGCTTCCAGTCTCTCTAAGGGTATTACATGATGCCTCGATATCAAGGCAACGTGAAATATCCCACCTCACTGCCGGGCACCCGAGTGATTGCTCCCTCCAGAGCGATCACTTCTGGGTTGTTGCACGTGGCGCCACACAGTGTAGTGCAGAGCCTCAGAAGCCTTCAGGCAGGCTTCCGATGATCTGCCTGTACTGAGTGCCACGAGGGGTCGAGGCACTCATGTTTTAAAAAATAATAACAATTAAATTCAAAAATTAACCCCCCTCTCTCCCTCCCCATGTACTTACCGATCGCCGCAGTTTACCCGCCGGCGATTGGTCTTCTACTACAATTTAAGATCCCTAGGGGCCATTTGACCGCTCTAAAAGAGCACCCTCCAAATAAGGTCTTTTAGCCCCAAGAGAACCCGACACACCTGTATATAGGGCGTATCACTGTACTCAGGAGATGTTGTTGAACAAATATTGGGGTGTTTTTTGACAGTAACCCTTAAAGTTCTCCGTACATGTATTCTTAAATTCCTATGTGTGTCAAAAAAATCACAAATTATTATATATTCATTTTTATTTGGCATAGATTGGTGGTAAAATGCTTCCATGAAAAGAGTCAAAATACCACAGGTTTAATACCTTAGGTTGTCTTCTTTTAAAAAATATATGCATGTGAAGGGTGTGATGAAAGCATCTTAGTCAATGGGATTTGGAGAGGCCTGCTTGCCAGCCTCTTGCCCTGTGACTATGGACCCTGTGATGTATTGCCCTTTAAAAGCTTTATTTGGGCATATTGGATTTTAAAACACTTTTTCTGCCCCTTTAAATCCATGGGAAAATGTGCCTCTTCCCCTCCCCCTTTTTCCTCTCCTATTGTTTCTCCTTCAGGACGTTGTTCCAGGTACACTGCCAGACCTGATTAAACTGGCTGCTTTTGTAGCGGATGGCACTGGGCTGTCCTGAAAATTGCATGTGAATAGCTGCATTCATGTAAACTGTTGGTTTGATATGTGTTTTAAACGAAATGTATTCCTCTGATTGTTCGGTAGAATCATTCGAATAACCTAAGGGAATGAAACTACCGAACAATCAGACCTCCCCTGTGTGAAGTGTGTCCTCAATTACCCGTTGCAACATTGTTGCGAACGGGTAATTGACAAGTTAAGTAGCCGTCCTTTGTTCTCGGGGGTGGCCACAACTCGTCAAACGAACACGTGGCGGCGGCCATTTTAAAACTCCCGAACAGCGGTGTTTTGCCGTCGAGTGTCTGGAACTCAAATCGGACACTCGACTAGGCGAACACCGCTGAAACCTCCACAAGCCCGGTCCGTTCGGTTCCTAACTACCGAACGGCCCCTCGTTCGGTAGACAGAAAGAACCGAATGAGGGGATTCAGGCGAACCCTCCCTAGCCTCTATAGCTAGAGGTTTTTCGTGCCATTCATTCCCTGACTCCAGGACCGACCGCAGGGCCCATTCACATGGAACCGCATTCGGCTGTTTCACTCAGTGCGTTCGGTCATTTTATTCTCTCCATAAATTTCCTGAACCCCTGGTCTGATCTGGGTGATTTTTGGATATGTTGTTCACCCAGATCAGGGCTACCAGGGGATGTATGATTTAAGGGGGTACCCCTATGTTTAGGGGTACATCCAGAAACGGGGGGAATTGCTGGACTGGATAAGGGGATTATGATGCAGGCTGAGGGGAGGAGATGTGTGGGAGGTTACCAGGACAGGATTGGCTACTGTACTAATGACTGTAAATCCCTCCCTTGCATGGGAGCATGCTTTAAAAGGCCAGTGTGGAATAAAGATTTCAGTTCTGCTCCTAAAACTGTGTGTCGTCCAGTTCTTGGGATTGCTGTGGGGATACCATTGGATTATTTTGCCTGCTGGAAACCTTGCCTGTGGATTTACCATTTACTTGTTCCTGAGCCTCACTTGGATTATAAGCGGAGATAACCTGGGGAATATTGCATCTCCGCTACAGCTTTGTCCCTCCCTAATCTCCCATCAGCCCTTGCTATTTTCTGACCCCAGCCTTATTTGTACTATAGTGCATTTTTAACATTGGACATATTGAGTGCTTAGATCCAAGCTATTATTATTATTATTATCATTTATATGGCGCCAACAGATTCCGTAGCGCTTTACAATATTTTGAGAGGGGGGATGTAACAATAAATAGGACAATTACAAGAAACTTACAGGAACAATAGGTTGAAGAGGACCCTGCTCAAATGAGCTTACAGACTATAGGAGGTGCGGTATTAGAAACATTAGGACAAGAAATATCAAGTAGGAGTGAAGCAGAGCTGGAGGAGAGAGCAAAGCACTGTCCCATAGGAGAGAGAAGGAGACAGGTATGTAAGGTAGAGATTACTCTGGGAGGCCATAAGCTTTCCTGAAGAGATGGGTTTTAAGGCCCTTCTTAAATGATTGAAGACTAGGGGAGAGTCTGATGGCAGTAGGCAAGCTATTCCATAGGAGAGGAGCCACACGCGAGAGGTCCTGCAAGCGCGAGTTGGCCGTACGAGTGCGAGCAGCGGTCAGGAGGTGGTCACGGGCAGAGCGGAGGGGCATATCTATGGATTAGTGAAGAGATATAAGTGGGGCTAGAATTGTTCAGTGCTTTAAATGTGTGGGTTAGCACTTTGAATCGACTCCTATAGCATACAGAGAGCCAATGTAAGGACTGGCAGAGGGGTGAGGTGCTATCTGGGGATATGTTGAACATATAGGTTAAACATTGTATTATAAGAGTTATGTATTTTTATGTGGTTTTTGTAACAGTTTCTGATGTGGCTTCTATAAAACTTTTGAACCCCTGCTCTGATCTGGGTGATTTTTGGATATGTTGTTCACCCAGATCAGGGCTATCCAAGGATATGTTGTTGTTTTGGGGTGTTTCTGGACTTTGGATAAAACTAGCTATTTTCTGTCTGTGGTAATTGAGTTAGTCCATTGTGTTTGGTAATTGTATCACAGGCAGAGGGGAGGGTTTGTGTACATTAGCTAGCACTAGGAGCATCGTTCGACAGAGGCACCCAGTCGGGGTGGCAGGCGGTCCATCAAAAAGGGTTATTCAGAGATTCCTGACAGATATTAGTGTTACAATGTAACGTGTTAATTTTAAAAAAATGGTTTGGAAATAGCAAAGTGCTACTTGTACTTCTTGCCCTATAACTTTCCAAAAAAAGCTAAGTACATCTTAACATTGGGTATTTCTAAACTCGGGATAAAATTTAGAAACTATTTAGCATGGGTGTTATTTGGCAGTTGTAGATGCGTAACAGATTTTGGGCGGTCAAAGTTCAAAAAAGTGTGGTTTTTTTTTACATTTTTTTCATCATATTTTATAAAAAATTCTATAGTAAATTATATGATATGATAAAATTAATGGTATCTTTAGAAAGACCATTTAATGGCGAGAAAAACAGTATATAATATGTATGGGTACAGTAAACGAGTAACAGGAAAATTAAAGCTAAACACAAACACCGCAGAAATGTAAAAACAGCCCTGCTCCTTAACAGTAAGGATATTGAAAACTGGTCTGGTCTCTAAGGGGTTAAGGGGTTAACTGTTTCCTGTCCCGTTATGACTGGGGATGGAGCTACCAATTAATGATGTTGCTATGAGTAATAGCCTGGAATAAAAAATCCTCATTATTATATAATAAAGGTTTATTTTTTCACATAATTAAGAAATTAAAATCCCTATTAGAGCTCCTGAACCAGGCTTTTATTTTACAAATTTTGCATTAGTAAACAGGTACATTTTATCATATATTTACATACACTAGTGTGTATAGTATAATGTAATACAATAAAAGGTTTATTTTTCATACTGCAAGTTTCTTTTAATTCTGGGTATGAACAAACATGTAGAGCATTTATTTATTAAGATGTCCTTTTTCTCGTTAATTGATCTTTCTCAGCTAATTTGTAATAGCCCTTAATAACTCTGTCTATCCATACCTTTCTGTTTGTCATTGTTAATGACTAAATGAGAGTTCCTTTTATAACCTTTTTGCACATTTTCTTTTCTGTTTAACTGACATTGAAAAATGGTCTAAAACTTCTCCCCCTTCTTTTAAAGACTCGCTTCAATAATCTGGCTTCTTTTTGTGTATATGTGATGAAAGAAAATACGACTTGGTATGAAGCAAGAGGGAACAATGCCTGATCTTGCTGTCTGAGCCACCTACGGGGTGATTACAGCTCTTTCCATGTTTCAATTAATTAATGGGAGGGTGAATTTGAACAAATATGATTATGTTTTTCTTTGAAATCCTGTTGAGTAGAAAATAATGAATTATGCACAGTTTCTATGCTAAACAATATATATATATATATTGTGATAAAGTGAAGGCAGATAGGCCTTTTAACCCCAGGGGGAGTATGTGTAGTTTGTGTGTTGCACAACACAACGCATTGTTTAGTTATGGGCCCCTGGGGTGGAGCATTTGGAGAGAAGGGTGGGCCAATGCTCCACTCCACAGTTTAGTGGTGTTCTGGGGAGACCTAGATCCAGGCCAGGGTTTTTTGGACTGTCTCCAACCCACTGCTCAGCTGCAGGTAATCAGCTGTTGCAGTGGGAATAAACTCCTCCCGGCTAGGCAGGAAAAGGAGAGGGATTGCTGGCTTCCTCCCAGGAAGCAGGTAGGAGAGAGAGGCTGTTCTCTCCAGATAGTCAAGGTGACTAGGCACTTGGAGTGCAGAAAGGAAGCAGTCAGGGCAAGACTGGCTTGGAGCACTGGGAGTGCAGAAAGGAAAGCAGTCAGGGCAAGGCTGGCTTGGAGCACTGGGAGTGCAGAAAGCAAAGCAGTCAGGGCAAGGCTGGCTTGGAGCACTGGGAGTGCAGAAAGGAAAGCAACAGGTTAGATAGCAGAGTGTTGCTCTCTAATAAGGTTGGTGCAATATTGTGTTTAGTTTAACCCTGAGAGATAGGGAACTAATGTCAGTTAGTGCTCAGACGAGCTAGGTTTTTGTTTATAGGGTTTTCTGTTACATTTGTTTTCATTTACTGATGTATCCTGTGTGAACTTACAAATAAAGTGCCTGGAGTATTTGCAATTACAAGGACTGTGCATGTTTTTGCCCTAGAGGACCGTGCTACCTGCAAACTAGGATCACAATATGGTGGAGAATGCGGGCAAAGTAGCACAGTGAGGGTCTGTGGGTGTGCCAGTCATTTGGTAGTCTGCTTGAGGACTTTTATTTTTGCAGACCTGTTAAGCAAACAAGTAGCACTGTACCTTTAAGACTGTTACCTGCTTGGTGCTATAATGGAGGACCTGCTGAGAGCTGTGGTACAGGCAACGGCTAAACAACAAGGCACAAACAGTTTGCTGGCTGCACAGGTTAAGAACCTGAGGGACGCTCAGCAGGAGCATAGAGCTGCCCTTACTGAGGTTTTGCAGATTGCCCCCTGCAGGGAGCGTGGGGACAAGGGACCCTGTAACCAAGCTACTGACATCCTGCATGGGATGACAGAGGCAGTAGAAGAAGTCTTCAGCAAGCTGAAAAGCATGGAGGCAGCAAAGTGTGCTGTTGAGAAACACACAGGAGAGAAAGAACAGGAATTAAAAGGCAAGAAGGATGAAATTGAGCCTGAAAGAAGTGATAAAATGGAAGAGGGTGAAAAGCCAGCTGGATCCTCAAAGGAACAAAAAGAAAAAAAGTTAGTAAAGAGTCCAGCAAAGCTGAAGGAAAAAGCGGAATTGCCAAGAGGCAGTGATGGCGACACTGATGACATGCGCCAAAGTAAGAAAGGTCAGAAGAATCAGAAAGGAGAAAAAAAGACTGTGGCTGAGGCCAGCAGTGTCAAGCCGGTTTGTGTAAAAAATGAAGCAGAAGCCCCTGATGTACACCCAAGTGAACAAGTCAAAGGCATGAAAAGCAGACTGACTTGGGGAGTCAGAGAAGACAACAGCAGAGGAGCTGAGGAAAATGGAGAGAAGCAAGGCACCCCAGTGGAGTATAACAATGTGGTGCACTGTTTAGTAGCTGAGGCTACCCAAGAATGTCGACCAGCTGTTGAACAGTTTGGCAGAGAAAAGCAAGGCCGAGAAGTAGTAGCAAAACAAAGTCAAAACAAGAAAGGCAAAGTAGCCGCTTCTGATCTAAACCAAGAGAGAGCGACTGTTACAGAACCAAGCGGTGGTAATAAGATTGGCACGTACGCACCTAATCCCAACCAAGGTGAAAGTGACATAGTAGATGACATTGGCTTAACAGAAATAAATATTTCAAAGACACCTGGTATAGCTACAAACACTTTGAAGGATTGTTCGGGAGCCGTAGAACTGAATCTGCTGGCAAAGACTACTGCTACAAGGCCTGGGCGCACTAACTACCTCGAACAGCTGCCATATTCGGGGAACACAGTTGTGGAATTAAAGGCGGGACTCGGACTGCCTGACCAGCTGTTTGATACCGGGGCTGTCATGATCCAGCGAGAGGCCATGACTGCGTCTCTGGACACCCCCAAGGGAACAGGGAGACCGCCAGACAGGCCAGAGGAAAGCATTGTTGACGTTGAGAGGTGGCCACTCAAGGCTGAGCAAGGAGAGGAAACAAGGCAAAGGAAAGATGAGCTACGCCGGGAGTCTGGGCCTCCGGCACAAGAACAGCGCTCCATGCGAGACCAGACTGAGAAAGAACTCAGATGCTTCAACTGCCACATGCAAGGACATATTGCATATAACTGTCCTGAGAGTGAAGAGCCAATACAATGTGAAGTAGGAATAATGGCTCTGCATAGGATTGTATTGACTTGCTTAAAGATGTGTATGGTGACTGGTGGTGGTGTTACAGCACAGCTAAAAGTGGTGATGGTGGTAGGGAAGAGTGCACAAGCACTAATTAATCAAGGGAGCAAGGTAGCCGCTATCTACAGTAGGCCACTTCCTGTAACTGAAAAGTTAGTCAGGGCTGGTAGAGGCCTAGGTGTTATGAATGTTCACGGTTTGTGTTCTAAGGCCGCTCGACCCGATGGGTCTGAGCTGGGGAGGAGGATATGTGATAAAGTGAAGGCAGATAGGCCTTTTAACCCCAGGGGGAGTATGTGTAGTTTGTGTGTTGCACAACACAACGCATTGTTTAGTTATGGGCCCCTGGGGTGGAGCATTTGGAGAGAAGGGTGGGCCAATGCTCCACTCCACAGTTTAGTGGTGTTCTGGGGAGACCTAGATCCAGGCCAGGGTTTTTTGGACTGTCTCCAACCCACTGCTCAGCTGCAGGTAATCAGCTGTTGCAGTGGGAATAAACTCCTCCCGGCTAGGCAGGAAAAGGAGAGGGATTGCTGGCTTCCTCCCAGGAAGCAGGTAGGAGAGAGAGGCTGTTCTCTCCAGATAGTCAAGGTGACTAGGCACTTGGAGTGCAGAAAGGAAGCAGTCAGGGCAAGACTGGCTTGGAGCACTGGGAGTGCAGAAAGGAAAGCAGTCAGGGCAAGGCTGGCTTGGAGCACTGGGAGTGCAGAAAGCAAAGCAGTCAGGGCAAGGCTGGCTTGGAGCACTGGGAGTGCAGAAAGGAAAGCAACAGGTTAGATAGCAGAGTGTTGCTATCTAATAAGGTTGGTGCAATATTGTGTTTAGTTTAACCCTGAGAGATAGGGAACTAATGTCAGTTAGTGCTCAGACGAGCTAGGTTTTTGTTTATAGGGTTTTCTGTTACATTTGTTTTCATTTACTGATGTATCCTGTGTGAACTTACAAATAAAGTGCCTGGAGTATTTGCAATTACAAGGACTGTGCATGTTTTTGCCCTAGAGGACCGTGCTACCTGCAAACTAGGATCACAATATATATATATATATATAATTCCTTGATGGAGAGCACTCACTGGACTCGTAATAGTGAAGAAGATGCTTTTATTTCAGCAATCAATTCATACATCAAACCTGTCAGTGTCGACATTTCAGTCCAACCAAACTTTTTTCTAAACAAACAATAAGTGGTACCATGGAAGTTTAAATACAGGAAAACATAGTGCTCATTGGAGATTGAACGAGACTGCAAACGAGATTAGGTGATGTCATAAGTGACGTGTGCAGATTCAAAATACGTCATTGAATAAGTTAACCCTATGAGGTGTGAACACAAGGTAAACGAATAGAAAGTAAAGAGCATAGGAGAAAAATGTATATTATAAATATTTACATTATTTACAAAATACAGGGGTGGTCATGGATGCAATCTCAGAGTAGTGCATAGACAGATAGAAATATATAAGAATTTTTTCATCAAAGAAGCCTGTTAAAGATAAACATTAGCAATATCACCTGAGATAAAATCCCATGGCCAAGGAATACAGTATATATCCCATAAGGGAGGATCTTCCTCTAGGATAAATTGAAAAACTCAGATACTGAGGTACTAAACATACTAGTAATGAAAGAAATAGCACAGTAGGATAAGCACGATAACTGGCTATATACAAATATCTAATATTATCCAGGAGACCAGCCTGGAGGATTATCTACTCAGAATAATACATACAATATAAATCATAAGAAAGTATATACAAAACAAATTACAAATGTAACAATATCACTCATGAGTTATATTCTTGGAAAGAAGCAATATAACGTGTTTTTCTCGTTAAGTCCATGGGGGAATAAAGTGCCCCATCGTATAGCTGACCTGTGCACCCTCACAC
>CAKOES020000720.1:4201-19695 GCA_933207985.1 Pelobates cultripes
ACCACTCCCTTATTTTCAGGCCACCTACACAAATCTTATATCAAAACGTTCAGCTATCCCTGCTGCCACTAAACATGTCAACGGCTAAGCCGTAGTCCTGATAGTTTTCACAATATGACCATTTGTTTGCAACCAACGCCGACCATTGACATTCATTGAAACTTCACTCTGCAAAGCTCAAATTTGAAGTGCAATTTCTAAACTGCGACTGTGCCTTCAATTTTAATACTTCAGAGACATACTATGCATCAAAATGTAGGTCTGGGTCTTGTGATTCTCACAATATAAAGCTCTTCTCTGTAGGAGTTATAGTTCTTAAGATACGACCGTTTGAAGATGGCAACCACCAAAATACTCTGACCTGTGTCAAGCTGCAGCAGCAAGTGATGTCATAGACAGGGCCTTTGGAACACCTGCTAATGTTTTTATAAATGTATGGTTTAATGTAACTGTGCAACAACGTTGCAATTAAATGTGCTATGTAAATGATAACAGTTACTCCGCCCACTCCAGTTGTAGACTACAGGTGGAGGCAAGAACACTTCACACAATTTCCCCTGAAATTGTAACTTTTCTAGTTGTATTTGTTCTGGTGAGCATAATCATTCCCTTCAGGCTTTTTTTCATTAAAAATTGAGATTTCAGAGAAAATGCAATGTTTACATTACAGCCTTCGGGTACATCCACTTCCTGGGGCAGTGCTGCACACCGTGACTGACATTCAGTGTCTCCATCCTCTGTATGGAGACACTAAACTTTCCTCATAGAGCTGTGTTGATTCAATGCATCTCTATGAGTGGCTACTGATTGGCCAGGGCTGTGTTTGACTTATGCCTGCTCTGCCCCTGATCTGCCTCCTTGACAGTCTCAGCCAATCCTATGATTAAGCATTGTGATTGGCTTTTGAGCAACACTTCTGATTATATCAGCCAAGCAGGCAGATCCAGCAGACGCAGACTCAAGTAAAGGTAAGATTATACTATATTTAGAGGTGTGAGGGGGGGGGTGCTAGATGGTGGTTTTAACACTATAGGATCAAGAATACATTTGTGTCCCTTACCATGTAGTGTTCCTTTAGCTTACTTTCCTTTTCTGTACCAGAGAGGATAGCAAAGTATTGCAATTTTAAACTGTGCCTTTTCTAGGTTGATTTCAGCAAGATTTCACCTGGTCTCACAACATTTATGCTAAAAAGACTGGCTTTTTTCCACTTAGGGTCAAACTGATTTTGAGTGGTTTGACAAAAAAATGGGGTCCAGCCATTTGCAGCCCAGTCCTTGCTTTCCTTATTGCTAAAGCAGCAAGATAATAACAAACATTTTTGATTTTGATTTTGAGGGTCTATTCCTGCCTTCTAAATATGGAGATATTAATGCGGTATTAGCTATATGGCAAGCACCTGGCCAGATGATGGGCGCCTTGGGCCCCCCTATTCGGTAACCAAACTGTGGGATAGTATCCATAGCCTACTAGTACCTTAACTAGTACAACATGCTGTAGTGGTTATGGTGTTCGAACTGCCTGTTTAAGATATAGAAGAATGTGAACTAAAGTGCATAACATTGCATTGTTATCATAAGATGGATAAGGTTTACAATTCACAAGTGTGTTAATATTAATAAGTAAGTATAAATCCGATCCTTCAAACCTGCAATTATTTTTTGTATTCGCTGGACATTACTATGATTTAAAGAAACACTATAGGGTCAGGAACACAAACATATATTCCTGACCCTATAATGTTAAAACCACCATATACCTCCCTGGCATCCCCTTGTCTCCCTAAATATAGTAAAATCTTATGTGCATTCAAGTCTGAAGCTGCTGCCTCTGCCCCTGACCTGCCTCTGTCTGCTTACATCATCAGAAGTGGTGGTCTGAGCCAATTACAATACTTCCCCATAGGGTTGGCTGAGACTGTCAAGGAGGCAGATCAGGGGCAAAGCACAAATCAAACATAGCCCTGGCCAATCAGCATCTTCTCATAGAGATCAATTGAATCTATGCATCTCTATGAGGAATGTTCAGTGTCTGCATGCAGAGGGTTTAGACACTGAATGGCAGTGCTGCTCACCCTGCAGCACTGCCCCAGGAAGTACCTCTAGCAGCCATATGAGGACTGACCAATGGAGTTATCACTTGGCTTAATGTAAACACTGCATTGTCTCTGAAAAGACAGTGTTTACAGCAAAAAGCCTGAAGGTAATGATTCTACTCACCAGAACAAATGCAATAAGCTGTAATAGTTCTGGTGACTATAGTGTCCCTTTAACCCAAAAGTTACAAAGGCCTCCACAATTCTCTGGCTACTCAAATTCCTTATTACATTTTTTAATGTTGTCGAGAATTGTAATTGTGTTGTAGCTTGTTAACATGCAAATATCAAACCATCTATCTTGATCACCATTGGTCATGTGTTCCTTTCCAGCAATACTATAGTCATATTTATTAACTTCACACCAACTTGATATACAGAATCCTCTCTTTGATGAGATAAATAGCAGGAGAAATCTGTGCCATCAGACAACAAGGTCCTCCATGCTGAACAATTAATGTGAAATATCTGTAAAAGCTAAGTTGTAACAAACACAAGTACACTTTTAAAAAGTCTTAGATTAACATGGAAAATTGTTGTCATCTAGTGGATAATCACTGGCATTACACATGGATTTGTTTAAATGAATGAAAAGTGTAATGGCATCCTACAAATTTGCTTACATTTTGAAAAATGCCAAAATACCTAGAAATCCTGTTTATTAATAATTTTATATACTAAAAAGGGCACTGAGTATAACTTGGTAACAGTATAGGTTTATATTTTGTCAGGTCGGTACACTGGAGGCCAGAATACAGTAATGGCTAAACCTAATGTCCGGGACTCACAATACAGGGGTAATTCAGAAAGCAAGATCAGGAAGTCCTGGAGTCAATATTCCTGGCAGCGCAAGTTCAAAGTCAATAAACAGTCCAAGGTTAATAACACTAAATCAATCAATATATATAGAAAGAGAGAGTGAGGAACATCAAGTCTCTGGTGAGAAAGAGACATCTGAGCACCGAGAAACTGGAAGATGCTGATATGAAAGAGAATACAAAAACAACTCCACCTGCCTCACCTCTTATCTCACCCTGCTATACTTGGTCAAAATAGTTGGCTGCATGTCAACCATGACAATGGCCAAAAGGTCCTGTGATACCCTAGACTGGAAGGTCTGGGGCCTCCCCAGTGCGTCACCTTCCTGTTGCTATGAGTCACTTGAGAGTAGGATGCCCTCCGGTGGGTCATGATTGCAATAGTGCAAGGTGCGACAGGGACCTATCCCAGACAAAACTTGCCAATCTACGTGTGCCAAAACTACAAGAGGCAAAAAGGGGATAGCAGTGCAATTAAGCTTAAGAGGACACAACATTTCTGTATAGAGGATAAATATAATATACACAATAAGTCAGATAGTGTATAATTTTCTTGAATTTTTCTTGAAAAATCTAGTCTAAACAGTTTGAAAGACTTATCACAAATGCTACATGACCACACATTTACAAAACATAAAGTGCAAAGTAAAATGTACAAAAAAACCTGAAAAAACATGAAGCTCAAAGTAAAAATATGCTAACATTCCTGAAGATGGGTGAAGCCTTTGATGATAGAATCATGAATTTTGGCACACTTTCAAACCACACTATAATGAACATTTTTGGCCAGGAGGCCATTCATCTCAGATGTTTCCTGTAATAAAATTTCCATACATTTTTAAAAATGCTGAGTAGTTGTCATTTAGGTTTCCTAATTTTTGTAACTATTTATTGTTCAATCATGTAAAAAAAAAAAAAAGGCAATAAATCTGACTTTGATCCAATCCTTAGATTCCCTAACTTTGACAGTGCTGGAGGATAGACTTGGTTTTCCTGTGTAAAGAAATCATCCAGATATCTATTACATGTCTGTGATGCAATGTAGAGCCTAGAAAATAGTGATCTGCCATTGCTCAGTTATGTCAGTTTTACCTGTTTACTTGACTTTTAACAAATTTGAGTAGGGCTGAAGAGGTGGAGGTTATTCCACTGAATAGAATCCTGCGTTATATTTAGTTTAATTAATGAGCTTGGCACTGACATGTACATAACTCATACGGGTCATCTTCAATTTTTTTTCAATACGCAATAATAGGTCTGTGACTGCTGGATGTACTATAGTTCTACTTTCAAGTACCATAAGATCACAGTTATTTTCACTAAATAAGTTTCCCATATTTTGTATTGCATCTTTTCCAAATGTCATCTGTCGATGATTGCAAGACTCTTGGTGATGGTCGTGTTTTTCCCATCTCCTTGCCATGGTAGAATTAAACTCTTGAACTAATTGGGACTTCTCAAGACCAAAGACTATGCCACAATGCAAAGGTGTGCTGGGTTTTCTGTAAGGCCTACAGTCCCTTACAGATGGATTATTTTGTTCAATGGCAAATTCAGTCAACTCACACTTTGACATTTTATTGTGACAAATTTTCCTTTCATGAATTCTGCACTGGTACTAAGGTGATGTATTTTAAGTGGAACAGTATCATGTAAGTTGACAGGAATCCTCTATACGTAGTGAGTATGGTCCACAGAAAAGAACTGTCAATACAGACTTCTCACCACAATGCAAAAGTGTCTTCCTAGGAGCTTGCTAGAAAAAAGGCCGTAAATAACCACAAGTATCATTAAAGTTCTCATCTGTTACATCTAACTCTGTAAACATCCTCGAAAAATATAGCTTCTACATTTTTTGTTTAATTCAAATATGGTACTAATCTTTCCATACAATTAGGGAATACCCCCAGGAACATATGTATGTCAGATGATATGATAACATATTGCACATAGATGTGCGGATATGATACACGTGTTGTTTTTATAACGGGCACAAACATTAGCATATTAGTTACTGTTGTCTTGATCTATGTATCATTATCAAAAAGGAATATATAAATACATTAAAAAAAATTACACAATAAACACAAATGTAAAAAATTAAAAAGGAAATAAAATTTAAAAAATCAATTCAAATGTTATGTTAAAAAAACTTCTTGGTGGCTCACATATTACAATAAAATATAATGATAATTGCACATCAGGCTAAATCAGGCTAAATTAAAAAAATATATATGTTTTCTCAAAGATGTGGAAAAATACCAACAACACTAGCAAACTCATATGAGAACATGGTTTAAACCTACAGGTTGACATAGAAACCGGCACAACAATTTCCCAAATGGACCGCAATTAAGAATCAAATTAAATTGTACAAGGAAGTATTTATTATGGTCAGGGGTAGGGTATTTGCGCTGTTTGAACCATAGACATACTAGACAGGTCATTATCATACCTCTTAATATTGTTGAGTGTGTAAAAGGATAAGGGTGGGCTCTCCTAGCCAAATCCGGGACTGTTGGGAAGATTGTTCTTCCATAAACAAATATCTAAATAAGTTCTGTAATACAAAATATGGTAGCAACATCAGAAACCATCTGTTTAAGAAAGATTTGCATACTTTCATTAAATACAATATAAATACAAAAAATGAAAATGTATAAATTGGTGGAAATTTGAAGATAGGCTAAGTGTTCTTCCTATAATAAACTTACAGTGAAAAAAATACAATGATCAATTTACTTTATGGTTTAAAACTTTTACTTTCGCTCATGTGACAAATAAAAGATGTGCATTTTCCAAATGAAAATAGTTAAACATTTTACAGCCATGGGCAGCTCTTGACTAAGAGGGACCTACAAAGGACTGATTGCTACTTTATCTAATGTACCAGTAAACAAATGAATTAATAGTTTAGTTATTAAATAGATATGGGTATTTGCTATCTGTTTTTGCCCATTATACTATGTGTATATTGAATACAATGCATACTTGTCACTACAAATGCTATAATTATGTTTTAGTAATGCATGTTTCTACCCTTACAAGTGGACATTACTCATTTTTTCTCTCTGTTTAAATCCTATTTTTTTTTCTGAATTCATTTATTACACATTTTATGTCATAGATATGTATTTCTTTTGGTAAAATCCACCAGAGATGGAAGAGATCCTGTTTGTGTATTTGCTATTAAATTGTTTGAAAGCTGAAGACATATACTAATAAAATGAGAAGAAAGCTTGAAATTAGAGCTCTGTAGAGTTCTGGAAATTTGAACACTACGTAACCATATATTTATGAGTTAGAGCTGTTTTAGTTGAGGGAGAGGTCCTGAAACACTTAGCAATTTTATGTGACAATAACCCTTCATATTCAATTTTATTGAAGATAAAAAATATGAAACACCCACTATTACAGTAGAGTCAAGAAAAATCTGTGAAAGGTGAAAGTATCATTATACTACGATGCAGAAAGCAAGGTGGATTAATCTGGATGCTGCAAACTGTAAGTCTGCTATGTCACCAGACAAACTATTAACAGGGTAAAATTAAAGACTTTTGTAAATACTTCTACTTTATTGGAAGAGACAAATTCCTCATTTTTAGATGAGAAATCACCTCACACGACTCAAGAATCTGATTGTTTGGCAATATCTGTTACAAAATCACCATTAATGGCAAAAGTAACAGTTGGTGAAAGTTTGAAAGTCTCCTGTAATCCAGGAGCCAAAAGAGCTTCTTATAGAGATAGAGCATTCACTGACGTTTCTGCTGATATTGAAAGCAACTCCAATTCTCACAAATCCAAGGCAGCCACATATAGTACTGCATCAATAACTTTACCTATAAAAGGGAAAAGGTGTATTAACAATAATTCTGACGTAATGGACACATATGAAAAAGACAGTATACCCGATGAATTGGAAATAAGTCTTTCTGAGGATTCGGATCAGGAACAAATAGATAAAAGCTTTAATAAAAAATAAAAAGTAGGCAACGATCGCAAGGCCACGTTAGAGTTACCAGGCTTTAAATCTCTTTTGACAACAGGACAAATTCATGGTCCTCCGGTGTCCAACCCCCTCATTTGGGAAATGCTCCAGATGATAAGGCAAGATTTAAGGTATTATCTGAGGAAGGACTTGGCATTCATTAATACATTTACGGTTTTGGAAACAAAATCGGAATGGATAGAATCCACTCTCTTAAAACACGCGGACATTCATGATGACATCATAGAGAAAATGAAAGAGATGGAAATATATTTCAAAGCAGAAAACCACAAATTGGCTCTAAAGATGGAGGACTTGAAAGATCGCAGTAGGAGAAACAATTTACGGATTAGAGGTATTCCCGATGCTATTTTGCCAAATGAACTGGATTATTACATGAAGTCACTGATGCGTTTAGTCAGACCATCCTTTAAGGATTCGGAATTGTAATTTGACAGGATACATAGGCTTCCAAAACCAATTTCGGCCCCTAAGGAAGCGCCCAAAGATGTGATTGTGAGAGTTCATTTTTACAAAATCAAAAAAGAATTCCTTTGGGCACTTAGATCCACCAACCTTCTTAATAAATTTAAAGACATAAGAATTTTTCAGGATTTTTCCCCAGGAACAATCCAAAGGAGGAAAGAATTTGGTCAATTTACGACTGAGCTTAGGAAAAGAAATACCAAGTATAGATAGGGTTTCCCAGTCCAGATCATATTTTGCCTTGATGGATGTCAATATACTATAATATCTCCAGAAGAAGGTCTAAATGTACTTTCAAGCCTACAAGTTCTGGAACCTGATTCTCCTGACATGCCTGACCAACGTTTTCAACGGCCTCCAAGAAAAATTAAAAAGAGATATAATAATTGCTAAAATATTTCTAAGATTTTGTTATTAATAGTTTTTGGTAACTTACAGTTTTTTGTATTTTAAATATAGTAGAAGTTATTATTCAGGGTAAGTTTTTCCATATTTTATTTATTGTTTGATATTTTGATTTATTGTTTTATAATATATAATTTTTATTTTTTTATTTTCTCATTATAGTATGTTTACTTCATTTTGTTTTGTTTTGTACCATGTCATTATTTGCAATTTTTACTCCATTCTCTGAATTCTGTACATTTTGTTACACTGATATTTTTGTTTATTTTTATCGTTATATTTGTTTGTCATTCATTTTTTTGTTTTTGCTTGTAGTGATCATTACTTGCTGGTGTCCCTAGCTATTTCTTCACCCCCATCTATGGGCCTGTGTATATTGGAAAAGAGGGAATATTTGGGTTTTTTCCAATCTCTGGCCCTTTTTTTATTTTTTGTTCATACTTCTTTGTCTTTCTGTTTTTTGTTTGTCTTTTGATTATTTTTTTTTCTGTTTCTCCCAGTTCTCTTTCCTTTCCCTTTACATGGTTTCTATATTCCTTTACATATTTTAAATACATTCCTTTATTTGTTTGTCAATATAGATCATTCTCAATATAGATAATTTTTATTTTTATGTGCATGGTATGGTTAAGTTTTCAGGTCAGGTGGGACATGGAGTCTTCTTCAATTCCGTTTGGCTTACTAGGCTTCCTGATCTTGTGTAGTGGGCTTCTGGTCCCTCAGATATTTTTCCTTTTGCTCTTCTTAAGCAATAAAAATGGTTTTAAAGATTTATTTTTTGAATGTGAGGGGCCTGAATACGCCGCACAAGAGACAATTGCTATTTAAAGAGACGAGGAAACATAGGCTCGATATTCTATTTGTCCAGGAGTCCCATTTCAAACTGAATAATACCCCAAATATTTTGGTAAAAATCCCACTCAGTTACACTCTACATTTCACAACTATGCTCGTGGTGTCTCGATTTTTATTCATAAAAACGTAGCATGTCACACTACTGATGTTTTGGTTGAGGGTAGAAATGTGATTTGGAAAGGACAGTTGAATAGTGTTGAATACATTCTGGCGAACGTATATTTTCCCAATTCTGATCAATTCAAGTTTTTGAAAAAAATTGTTAATAAAGTGTCCAAAAATGTCAAGGGCAGATTAATTATTGGTAGAGACACTAATTTTGTGTTGGACCACAATATTGACATAGTTAGAGATTCAAATTGTGCCTTAAAAAATTATTATACTGAAAAATTGGCTAATCTTTGCTCAAAATTTTGCTTTGATTGTTGGTGCATTTTACAAGGAGAGACTACACCTTTCATTCACCTATATACAATTAGTGATGTCGCGAACACGAAATGTTCGGTTCGCGAACAGCGAACGCGAACTTCTGCAAATGTTCGCGAACCGGCGAACCGGGGCGAACTGCAATAGACTTCAATGGGCAGGCGAATTTTAAAACACACAGGGACTCTTTCTGGCCACAATAGTGATGGAAAAGTTGTTTCAAGGGGACTAACACCTGGACTGTGGCATGCCGGAGGGGGGAATCCATGCCAATCTCCCATGGAAAATTACACAGTTGATGCAGAGTCTGGTTTTAATCCATAAAGGGCAGAAATCACCTAACATTCCTAAATCACAATGAATATGGATTGACACCTGACATATGACATATTGACACCTTGACATATGGATTGACACCTGTCCTCAGAGCCCTGATGCACACGGACACAGAGCAGAATAGAGACTGGTCCCCCTACATAGGGTCACTTGGCAGATATGGATTGACACCTGTCCTAAGGATCCCTGATATACACTGACACAGAGCAGAATAGGGACTGTTCCTCCTACATAGGGTCACTTGGCAGATATGGATTGACACCTGTCCTCAGAGACCATGATACACACTGACAGAGCAGAATAGAGACTGTTCCCCCTACATAGGGTCACTTGGCAGATATGGATTGACATATGTCCTCAGAGACCATGATACATACTGACACAGAGCAGAATAGAGACTGTTCCCCCTACATAGGGTCACTTGGCAGATATGGATTGACACCTGTCCTCAGAGCCCCTGATACACACCGACACAGAGCAGAATAGAGACTGTTCTCCTACATAGGGTCACTTGGCAGATATGGATTGACACCTGTCCTCAGAGACCATGATACACACCGACACAGAGCAGAATAGAGACTGTTCTCCTACATAGGGTCACTTGGCAGATATGGATTGACACCTGTCCTCAGAGACCATGATACACACTGACACAGAGCAGAATAGAGACTGTTCCTCCTACATAGGGTCTCTTGGCAGATATGGATTGACACCTGTCTCAGAGATCATGATACACACTGACACAGAGCAGAATAGAGACTGTTCCTCCTACATAGGGTCACTTGGCAGATATGGATTGACACCTGTCCTCAGAGCCCCTGATACACACTGACACAGAGCAGAATAGAGACTGTTCCTCCTACATAGGGTCACTTGGCAGATATGGATTGACACTTGTCCTCAGAGATCATGATACACACTGACACAGAGCAGAATAGAGACTGTTCCTCCTACATAGGGTCACTTGGCAGATATGGATTGACACCTGTCCTCAGAGCCCCTGATACACACTGACACAGAGCAGAATAGAGACTGTTCCTCCTACATAGGGTCACTTGGCAGATATGGATTGACTGTTCCCCCTATATACACACTATTGGATCTCGCAAAACTTACCAAGGATCTAAATCATGTTCCCGTATCGTACATGAAAAACCTACTCATACAAAATCTCTTCGCAAACGTCATTTCGTTCAAAGCGGAGAGAATGTTAAAAAAAAATATTTTTGTTCTGAGTGTGAGAAATGTTTTTCAGCCACTTCTAATCTTAAGCATCATTTGAGGAGCCATACAGGAGAGAAACCTTATTTTTGTTCTGATTGTGGGAAATATTTCTCTCAAAGAGGCCACGTTTATATTCACTATAACAGTGAAAAAGATTGTTTTAAATGCAAGCTATTGTGACACCAGTGAGTGAGTGGTGGCACTGGGCACAGTATCCACTGTGAGCCTGACACACCCGCTTTGAGACAACTAACTGCTATTCAATCTATAACAGTGAAAAACGTTTTTTGGTTTTAAATGCACGCTATTGTAACACCAGATATGAGTGGCAAAGTACACTGGCAGAGGTCTGCAGAGCACACGCTGAAGGCCTGACACCCGCTTTAAGGACACTGACTGCTATTAGCTTACACTGAAAAACTTTTTTTCTTTGTAAAAGCAAGCTATAGAGACACCAGATATGAGTGGCAAAGTACACGGGCAAAGGTCTGCAGAGCACACGCTGAAGGAGGCCTGACACCCGCTTTAAGGACACTGACTGCTATTAGCTTACACTGAAAAACTTTTTTTCTTTGTAAAAGCACGCTATAGAGACACCAGATATAAAGTACCCGGGCAGAGGTCTGCAGAGCACACGCTGAAGGAGGCCTGACACCCAGATGCTTGCAGACAACTAACTGCTATTCAATCTGTTACAGTGAAAAACATTTTTTTTCTTTTTAAATGTCAAGCTTAAGCTATTGTGACACCAGATATGAGTCGTGGCACTGGGCAAATGGGCACAGTATCCACTGTGAGCCTGACACACCAGCTTTAAGGACACTGACTGCTATTCAATCTATAACAGTGAAAAAAGTTTTTTGTTTTTAAATGCAAGCTATTGTGACACCAGATATGAGTGGTGGCACTGACGGGGCAAATGGGCACAGTATCCACTGTGAGCCTGACACAGCAGCTGGCAGCAGTGGCAGACAACTAACTGCTATTCAATCTATAACAGTGAAAAAAGTTTTTTGTTTTTAAATGCAAGCTATTGTGACACCAGTGTGTGAGTGGTGGCACTGGGCACAGTATCCACTGTGAGCCTGACACACCCGCTTTAAGGACACTGACTACTATTCAATCTATAACAGTGAAAAAAGTTTTTTGTTTTTAAATGCAAGCTATTGTGACACCAGATATGAGTGGTGGCACTGACTGGGCAAATGGGCACAGTATCCACTGTGAGCCTGACACAGAAGCTGGCAGTAGTGGCAGACAACTAACTGCTATTCAATCTATAACAGTGAAAAAAGTTTTTGTTTTTAAATGCAAGCTATTGTGACACCAGTGAGTGAGTGGTGGCACTGGGCACAGTATCCACTGTGAGCCTGACACAGAAGCTGGCAGCAGTGGCAGACAACTAACTGCAATTACATTACACAGAAAAAAAAAAAAGAAGCAGACTGATGTTCTAGCCCTAAAAAGGGCTTTTTGGGGTGCTGTCCTTACAGCAGAGATCAGATGAGTCCTTCAGGACTGTAGTGGACACTGAATACACTAGCCTAGCTATCAATTTCCCTATCAAATCAGCAGCAGCTACACTGTCCCTCCTCTCACTAAGAATGCAGCTTCACAATGAATGTAAAATGGATGCTGTCCAGGTGGTGGGAGGGTCTGCTAGGGAGGGTGTGCTGCTAATTGGCTGGAATGTGTCTGCTGACTGTGAGGTACAGGGTCAAAGTTTACTCAATGATGACGAATAGGGGGGCGAATCGAACCGCGCATGTGTTCGCCGTCCGCGGGGGACGCGAACACGCTATGTTCGCCGGGAACTGTTCACCTGCGAACCGTTCGGTGCATCACTATATACAATATGTATTCTCGGATTGACAGATTCTTGACAGGTGTAAATGTTATCCCTCTTATTATTCGTTCGGACATCCTACAGATTAACTTGTCCGACCATGCCCCTATAGTGTTATATCTAGAAGAATCCTTGCAGTCGAACCCAGACAGGCAATGGAGATAAAGTGACTATTTAGTCACTGATCTTGAAAGTAAAACCCTTGCCAAAACAGAGCTTATGAATTATTTTAGGAAAAATACGGATCCAAATTTGGATATTTCTTCATTATGGAACGCTCATAAAGCGTTTATAAGTGGTCATTTTCTTCAGCAAGCTTCCTTTTTGAAGAAAACTAGATCAAAGCACTTAAAAGATTTAGAAACTATATTATAAAATTTAAGTCTGGCAAATAAATTTGACTCTTCTTCATCACTTGCTGAAGAAATACTTCATGTCAAATCCAAAATAAATGCAGCTGGATCACACAGGCCTGATGCTAAAGAGATTAAAACAAACTTTTCACACAAAAAGCTTCTTCATTACTAGGTTCCAAGTTGTGGCGAAATTAACATCGCCATTTGTGCCTGGAGGGGACTGCATGCAAGCCTCTTGCCATGTGATTATGGTCCCTGGGAGGTTTGGCCCTTTAAATACAAGATTTGGGCATAATGGATCTTTATTGTGATGCTGCTGGCCCTTTAACTCCCAGAGAAAGGATTTGTACTTTTAAACTGGCACTTCGGATGCAGTCGAAGTGCCAAAGTAGTCAAAGTGGCCGCTTTTCGAAACCCGAACACGTGGCGGTGACCGTTTTAATTTAGTCGAACGCGGTCAACGGTGCGTGCCACTGAATCTATGGAACTAAAATTGGCTACACATTTGCACGAACACCGCTGACCCTTACCTTCTCATGAACTTCGACGCTTCGGCTGGAATCGAAGTGCGTTCAACAATTTAAACGCACTTTTAGACGGAGCTATTTACACGAACGGCCCCGTTCGTGCATTTGAATGAGACTTAGACAGTTTTTTTGTGTGAAATTGACCGACCGCACAGCCCAATTCTATGGAACTCTTTTGGGCATGAAAATGGGCTTGCGGTCCGTAAAAAGTGACATATCTATCTCCCGAATGGATTTGAATGATTTTTGGGTATGTTTGTATTTGAAATGTACTGATTAATAATATTAATACTTTTATTAATATTGGATGTATAGTTTTGGAGTTATGAAAGTTGGGTAAAAAGTATGTTTTAAACTGTATGGCTAATTGTGTTACCTCTCAGGCTAAGGGGAGGAGATGTGTGGGATGTAACCAGTGTGTGATTGGGTAATTCATAATTGTCTGTGGGCATCTCCCTTGCATGGGAGAATTGCATAAAAGCAGAGTGTGTGTCATTAAACCTCAGTTCTTCTTCACCCTCAATCTGAGTCCTGTCTCTTATTGGGGGAATCTGCTACAAGGGATTGCTATGCTGGTTATACTCTCTTGCTATAATCACTGAGCTCTTGTAAGAGCTGTTCTGTTCCTGCGACGCTTTCTAGGGAAAGAGAGATTCACCCACTGGAAGCTGGATCCTGGCCATGGGTCCAGGGTGGGTGGCGACGGCGAGACCCCGGCGCAGCTACATCGCTGTAAGTGGGGTCTGCAGTGCTGATGGTGTCAGTTGGAGTGCTTGGAGTCCTCAGCGAGCACTAGGATCATCGATTGGCGGAGGTACTCGGTCGAAGTGCCAGCCGTCCATCACACATAGAAGGGGCAGGACAGAGGTTTTGTAGGAGGGGCAGGGCAGGACAAGGGTTTTGTAGGAGGGGCTGACAACGGTTTTTGCACACTTCTCAGTCCAGTATTGAGCATTTGATAAATGATGAGGATATAAAAATTACTCATCCTAAGATTAGCAACATGAATAAACGTGGCCTTACACCTATCCTTAAAGTGACCACATCATCTAGGAGACCCAATTCTTGTACTTTTTGGAGTCGCAGAGATGACGTGGAACCTCAGAACAGGTGCGCATTGAGGCCTATATTCAGTACCCTATTGTGGCTTTCCATAATGTGTTTAATCCACCAGGTAGGGGGAGAAATAAAGAGAAAAAAGAAAAATAGGTCACGCCAGACAATAATGTAAATACAATTTGACAATATTCCATATTAAATACATGGGAGAGAAGTCAAAGCCTGATGATCATCAAACAGGGAAACAAATCAATTTCTGAGTATGTTGTTGATTTCAGCATTCCTGCCATCTTCTTTGTTAAAATCTATCAAATCAAAACAGGATGAATCCCCTGGAAATAAACCAAAAGATAAGTTAAATGTTACATCAGAAGTCAAACAAGAAGTTATGTCCTTATTTCCTGATAGCAAGTCTGCAAGACATCCTGGTATTACCAAAACTACTGCCCTTATATTCATTTTTTTGTTGATCTCCCACCCTTCAAATGGACTTATAGTTATTCTTATGGTTATTGACCCTTTTTTCCAAGATGGCTCATTTTATATCCCTTAAAAAAACTCCCCCTACTCAGGAGGATTGGCTAAGATCTTCTCCAGGGAGTTATTTATTCTCTATGGTATACTAGATCAGATAGTATCTGATACATAAGAAAATAAATTACCACGGAAGCCTGAAAGAGTAGAGCGTAAATTACCATTCCTCTAAAAGTCTCCCCCGGTATACCCACAACAATGGGAACGACTCACAGGGCCAGAAGAACTAAATTAAAATACTTAGTATGTCTTTATTAAATTTTACTTAAACATAAATTAATAGTGAAACACAAATTCAAACGTGCCGGTGATATTTAAAAAGGAAATACTTTTTCATCTCTTTTTCATCCCTGGCAGAGTTCCTCACCTGTTTGAACCATTGACATGCTAGATGGGTTATCATACCTCTCAACATTGCAGGGGCGTACCTAGAGCATTTGGCACCCGGGGCGGATTCTGTGCTTGGCCCCCCCCCCCCCACCCCCACCCCAAAAAAAAAAAACCCGTAAAAAATGTTAAAGGTTTTCTTTCTTTTA
>CAKOES020000721.1:0-19367 GCA_933207985.1 Pelobates cultripes
GACAGCTGACTGCTATTCAATCTATAACAGTGAAAAAGTGTTTTTTGTTTTTAAATCCAAGCTATTGTGACACCAGATGTAATTGGTGGCACTGACTGGGGAAATGGGCACAGTATGCACTGTGAGTCTGACACAGAAGCTGGCAGCAGTGGCAGACAACTGACTGCTATTCAATCTATAACAGTGAGAAAAGTTTTTTGTTTTTAAATCCAAGCTATTGTGACACCAGATGTAATTGGTGGCACTGACTGGGGAAATGGGCACAGTATGCACTGTGAGCCTGACACAGAAGCTGGCAGCAGTGGCAGACAACTAAGTGCATTTACATTACATAGAAAAATAAATAAAAAAAGCATACCCTTATCCCTAACCTAGCTATGCTTTTCCCTATCTTATGAACAGCAGCTACACTTTCCCTCCTCTTACTAAGCATGCAGCTTGAGAATGAATCTAAAATGGATGCTGTCCAGTAGGTGGGAGGGTCTGCTAGGGAGGCTGTGCTGCTAATTGGCTGGAATGTGTCTGCTGACTGTGAGGTACAGGGTCAAAGTTTACTCAATGATGACGAATAGGGGGCGGGTCGAACTGCGCATATGTTCGCCTGCCGTGGCGAACGCGAACATGCTATGTTCGCTGGCGAACCGTTCGGTACATCACTAGTTTCAAGCTGTACCACACAGAACAGTTGTAAGAAGTGTTCCTGAATTTTTATTTTATTTTTTGTTTCTTTGGAAAGCAGCCATTTTTTATTAGTCAGTTTCCTTCCCCCAAATCTCCATTTAGATTCTATTTGCAGGAGTCAGTTGCAGAATATCTGTGTAATTATCTTGGTTACAATATTATCCTAATGTACAAAGAAGAAAAACAACACTTTTAAGACTCATTTTAACCCCTTCAGGATTGGACTGTTTGCACATTTAGTCTAACAAGTTTTCTGGCAGTAACACATAACCAGCTGGCCAAAACCAGATGACGTGTGCATAAAAACCAGAATTAAAAAAATACCATTACACTTTCTTTGGGGGACAAAATGGTTGGGGGAAAGAAGTCAAAACACCCCATCTTCTATAACCTTTGATGTCTACTTTATAAAAATATATACTATATATACTTTCATGATGGTAACATTAACTGGGGGGTGCAAAAATATGTCAAACTGAAGATAGACCAAGCATACCTATATATCAAGTTGAAAAATTGACATGTACAAGTTCTGATTGTTGCCTTTTGGCCCCCAAACAACCCAGCAACCCTATATATGGGGGTATCACTGTACTCAGGAGATGTTGCCGAACATATTGGGGTGTTGTTTGACAGTGACACATAACAGGATCTGTTAATTCATGCCTAAAGTACAATGTGTGTGACAAAGAAACAAAAAAAGATTACTACCCAAAAGTTTGACAAAGGCTGGTGGTAGAATTCAGTGCATGAAAAGTGTTAAAATACCACCATTTAAAATACCTTGGGTTGTGTGCTTTTCAAAAATATATGGTTTGATGGGGGCAAAATACATTGGCTCAAATGGGACATGGGCGCAGGTTGATTACATGTCAAAATTCCAAGTTGGGAAACTGATAAGCGCACCTGCCAAACGTGGCCTTTTAGCCCCCAAAGAACCCAACAGGCCTAAGCATGGGGGGTATCACTGTACTCAGGAGATCTTGCTGAACACATATTGGGCAGTGTTTGGCAGTGACACATAACCGGATCTGTTAATTCTTGCCTAAAATACAACGTGTGTGGGAAAAAAAACAGAAAAAAATGTACTACCTCAATGTTTGAAAAAGCCTGGTGGTAGAATTAGTGCATGGAAAGTGTTAAAATACCACCATGTGAAATACCCTAAGGTGTCTACTTTTCAAAAATATATGGTTTGATGGGGGTAAAATACATTGGCCGGCTTCAAAAATGTCTCAAATAGGACATACATGCAGGTTGACTACATGTCAAAATTCCAAGCTGGGGAACTGATATGCGCACCTGCCAAATGTGGCCTTTTAGCCCCAAAACAACCCAACACACCTATACATGGGGGGTATCCCTGTACTCGGGAGATGTTGCTGAACACATATTGGGGTGTTGTTTGGCAGTGACACCTAACAGCATCTGTGAATTTATACCTGAATTGCAATGTATGTGAAAAAAATTAAAAAATAAACTACCTATGCAAAGTTTGGCAAAGGATTGTGGTAAAATGGCTGCATAGAAAGTATCAAAATATTCTTAGATGAATACCCTGAGTTATCTGGTTTAAGAAAAATATATACATGTGGGGTGTTTTTTTGAGATTTATGACATAACAGTGTTACAATGTCACTATTGATACATTTGAAAAATGTACATTTTGAAACAGCAATTTCCTATTTGTACCTATAGCCCTATAACTTGCAAATAAAAGCAAAAAAATACGTAAACATTGGGTGTTTTTAAACTCAGGACAAAATTTTGAATCTATTTAGCAGTTTGTTTCATTCGATTTTGTAGATCAGTAAAATATTTTTTAAGTAAAAGTCAAAAAACTTGTTTTTATTTAATTTTTCACCATATTTTATTATTTTTTTAAAATTCAATTATATGACATGATAAAAATAATAGTATGTAAAGAAAGTCCTTTTTGTCCTGAAAGAAAAAAATCTATAATTTGTATCAGAACAGTAAATGAGAGAGCGGAAAATTACAGCTAAACACAAACACCACAAAAGTGTTAAAATAGCTCTGGTCCTTATCGTACAAACATCGCAAAAACAGTCCAGTCCTGAAGGGGTTAAAATGAGTCTGAAAAGTGTTGTTTTTCTTCTTTGTACATTAGGATAATATTGTAACCAAGATAACTACACAGATATTTTGCATAGACTCTGCCTCACTTTCAAAATAAAAAACTGATGAAATGGGACAAGAATTTAAAGTTTACACCTTCCTTACAAAAAATCAAGCAAAGAAAAAAATGGAGAGGATAAATTATTAAACATTGGAAAACACCATCGAACTGACCATTCACACCTGAATTACATAAAAAAGCAAAGATTATTCAACAACACTGATAAATCTCAATAAAAAACAAACTAAAAAGTTACTTGAGTACTGTCCCAAATCCCTATGCACATTTAAAGGATCACTATAGTGTCAGGAAAACAAAGCGGTTTTCCTGATCCTATAGTGCCCTTAAGCCCCCCCCCCCCCCTCAGGTTCCCCCTCCCTGGGCGCTGAAGGTGTTAAATCCACTTCAGCCACTTACCTTAATCCAGCGCCTGGCTCCCTCGGCACTGGTGACCTCCCCTCCCTGTTTGACGTCAGCTCCCCTGTCCAACGTCACTAGAGCCGAATGTGCACGATGCTCTGCACGATGGAGGCGAAATTCGTCTCCAGCGTCGCAGATGCGCCTCTAGTGGCTGTCCAGAAGACAGCCACTAGAGGCTGGATTAACCCCAAATGTAAACATAGCAGTTTCTCTGAGACTCATTTGTTTACATGTGAAGGGTTAAAACCTGAGGGACCTGGCACCCAGACCACTTCATTGAGCTGAAGTGGTCTGGGTGACTATAGTGTCCCTTTAAATAACATTTTTGTTCACCTCTTAGGTGAGTTCTACACTAACAATTCACTTTGCTGTTTTCAGCTAAAAGGTAAAAATTCTAATCAGACAGAGAGAGGGGTATTTTCCTAAACCCCTACATAGTTATTAACCCTTAATAGGGGACACATGGGGTGGGTGGTAGCAATGTAACATGGATGTGTGATTGAAAAGGTAAATACAAACGTAACACAATTAAGCCCTGTGCTTAAACTCCCACTACTTCTGAAGGCAGAAATGACTATAATACACATCAACCCCAATACATACTCAGGCAGTGCCCAAGAAGCGGATCGCCGCAGATGTAAGTACAAGGAACCTCCAGGGGCTGAAAGCTGCTACTGCATTCCATGCCGCCGCAACGGCTTTAAAGCCCATTAATATGGGAAGGGGTTAAGCGAAGCAATTTGGGATAGTGCGTAAATAACTTTTTAAATTTTTTATTGTATGTATTGGGGCTGTTGTGTACTTTAGACATTGCTGCCGCCCAGGAGCTTGACTACAGGGCTTAGGTTTGTATATAACTGCAAAGTTGCATCATTACTATGGGTCCGATGTTACATGGCATGCAGAAGGCAACTTTCTTCCACTTTCCCTCCTCAATACTATATTGTTTGGGTTCAGGGATATTTCTCATTTTTGTTTCTTTAATTTTAATGTATTTTTAATTATTTATACTACACAAGTTATGTTATCACAGAACAATCGCTGACTTATGTGAATAAAATCTGCTATAATAACACAATGTGTTTCAGCTGAAGCTGTTGTAAACCAAGATGGCTGCAAGGGGTAATGGGAGTTGTAGTTTTCTAGCATGTTAAAGGAACCTCTTGATGCTCCTAATATAGAACAGCATATTATAAATATTAATTTTAAATTGACAGGTTCAAGAGGAACATACCTTTTGTAGACTTTACCCTTTAAATAAAACATTGAAAAAAGCTATGACTTGTGTTAACCTATTTTTCGTATGATGCTCCATTTTAATTAAAATTTATAATAAACATTTAGCAAACATCTACATATTCCAGTACAGACAAGTCAAAGCCAGGTTAAACATTGCTAATGAAGAGGAGAAATACAAACACTGTTTCATGTCTCCTCTTCTCTGTACACTTTTTCGATGCTGACTGCCGAGTGCAAAGGACAGAAATTATAACAATGACGGACATGATGCCAAGATGGAGACTCCCAGTTGAAAGAAAAAAAGAGGTGTAGATTTTTACATTCAATTTTCCTTACACAAACAAATATAATAATAATTAAAAAAAAAAAAAAAAATATATATATATATATATATAAATTAAGTAAATGGCTTGGCACTCTCCTTACCAGGACTTAGGTTCCAATCGCCAGGGTGCAATCCATTTGCGTCCAATATATATCTCCAAAATTCAGGATGCACACAGGATGCAGCATGTTTATTTATCTTTAATAAATCACTTTATTCCACTTCGAAAGTCCTGAGTGTGCATCCTGAATTTTGGATATATATATATATATTTGTGTTAGGTGCTCATGATAGTGCAGAGTAAAAATACCCTATTGAAATGTAGGATAGTAAAAAGAGCAAGTCGGTTGGGGTGTGCCGGAACCGACGATGAGGTAGGCCTGAGAAAGAAGAGGGCCTACCCAGGAAAATTAAATGAAAAATGAAATAAATGTTATAATGTGGTGTGGTGGGAGGGTCATTCAACGCTGACTTCGAACGGTAAAGAGCAAGGTAAGGGGTGTGCCTTAAGTAGGCCAGGAGTGGATAACAAGCACCTCCCACAATTAAAGGCCAAATTGCCTTAATATTTGTGTTAGGTTCTCATGATAGTACAGAGTAAAAATACTCTAATGAAATGTAGAATAGTAAAAAGAGCAAGTCGGTTGTGGTGTGCCGGAACCGACGATGAGGTAGGCCTGAGAAAGAAGAGGGCAAAATTAAGTAATCAAATTTATTACAGACTACCAATACAGATACACATATCAACCAGACATGTTTTTGAAAGCATCCCTTAATTCTTGTACTGGGTTCGGTATGTACCGTGAGTAAGTGAATGATTTCCAGCGCCCCAGTGTTTTTATAACATGAACTGGAATGTTGACACTGGAGGCTGTGGATGCTGCCCCTATGTGGAAGGAGTGCCCTGAGTAGTTAGCTGGGTTGAGGCTCAGTAGTAAGTTATGATGCTGTATGTATGCATCAAGAATCGTAACGGGGCACCACCTGTTGTGCGTGGGATAGTAAGCTATTTTTACTGGCGCATGCTGACTGGTTTTGGAGTGCGGCAGAGTCAGGATGTAATGATCCATGTGTTTTGTTAAGTGGGAATAGAGGAGAATAGGAGTAGATGTGTAGCGTTGGTCGTAGTGAATTCTCTAGGTCTTAGGAATCCATAGAAAGCTATGTAGATTGCTGCTTTGATGACAGAATTTGTGTTGGTGTCAAAAGGTTTTAAATCAAGCAGGTTAGACAATACTTTGAAAATATGGTTGTCTATGGGTAGCCTCTGTGATGTACGTGTGGGTTCAGATCTCTGAATGCCCCTGAGGATAGTCTTAATCTGGTGAGAGGCCATGAAACTTGTGTTGTTTGGTTGTAAGGTTAGCATATGGTGTTGAATGCCTGTGAGATAAAGTTTGATGGTGTTGTATGACATTTTAAGTTTAAGGTGGCAAAAAGAAGCGAACCCCCAAAAAGATGTCATGACAAATGGTTGCATGATGTTATGTTCCGAAAGGAATCTTTTGAATAATGTAAAGGCCCTGTCGTATGTTTTGTGCGTATTTTTTGACAGTGCTAATTGGGACAGTGCCCTGCTATGTTGCATAATGGTGTCTAGTCCAGTATTAGTTGTTGAAATGTTGGAGTAGTTGTGGCTGTGAGCGTAGCTGACGGGAGTGCTTGATGAAATGCCAAAAATTTGAAACGAGACAAACTTTCAGCAGCTGTGTTACATATACCTGGAACATGGAAACAATACAGGAAGAAATTATGACAAGCCGCCAACCAAGTGAGTTTCCTCAGAAATCTCATGATCGTAAGGGATTTGGAACGACCTTTGTTGATGATGTGACAGGTTGCCTGGTTATCTGAGTAGCAACGTACTGGCATGTTTGCCCATAAATGACCCCATGCTACGGCAGCCGCCACGATGGGATAGATCTCAAAGAGAGCTGAGGTAGTGGAAAAACCCTCCAAATCCTGAACTGCTGTAGGCCAGCTGCCCCAAAGCCATTCATTCCCAAAAATTGCTGCAAAACCTGTGGTAGATGCCACATCTGACCAAATGGTAGGTGATGAGTCAGTTAATTGAGGGAGGAACATACTTTTACCATTCCAAGTGGTTAAAAATTTCCTCCACATGCGTAAGTCTGCAGTAGCTTGAGTATCTAAGGACAACCTGTGTGTGTCGTGTAGGAAGAGTGGAAATAGATACAAGAGTCGTGATTTGAAGGAGCGGCCTTGAGGTATGATACGCATGGCAAAATTTAGAGAACCCAGCAGGGACTGTAGCTCTTTGCGGTTGCAAGTACCGAGCTGAGGGTAGTGGTTGATGTAGGTCAGAATGTTTCCTATCTTGTCGTGTGGCAGGCTTGCTTGAATCGTGGTTGAGTCTAATTGAATACCCAGGAATGTGATAATCGTGTCTGGCCCCTCGGTTTTCTTTGGGGAGATTGGGACCCCTAGCTGTTCAAATAGATTGATGGTAGCTTTGAGGCTACTGGGAGGGGAAGTGTTCTCCTCGACCAGTAAGAAATCATCTAGGTAATGTAATACCATAGGGCATCTGGCTATGTTCAATAGTAACCAGCACAATGCTTCGGCAAATGTGTCGAAAATAGCCCGGCTACTTTTGGACCCAAAAGTTAAACGGGAGAAAAAAATAGTAGTTCCCGGACCACTATGATGCCATGCAGGTGCCACAGTGTAGGGTGGATTAGCAGCAATTTAAAGGCGTGAGTAATATCGGTCTTACTAAGCCATGCTCCGACCCCTGCTTGTATGATAGCTGTAATGGTGTGATCTATGGTAGTGTATTGCAGAGAGAATTCCTCGGAGGGTATGAGGGAATTGAGCATGGGGTTAGCCGATGAGTGTGGTGCAGACAGGTCAATGATGAGTCTCTGTTTAAGGGAAGATTTCCCTGTGACAATACCAATGGGGTTAGTGCGCCATTCTTTGAACGGAGGAGACTTGAAAGGCCCCAATAAGAAACCCTCAGAAATTTCTTGGGTTATGAGAGTGTCAACACCTGTGAGGTTGTGTTGTGCGGATTGTAGATTAGGGCATTCCAGAATCCCGGACGGTATGTGTAGAATACCGTGTGGAAGCCTTCTGTTAAACCAGAGATAAGGAAATCTACCAAGTGTTTAGACGGGTGGTGTGACAGAAATGTTGTAAATACTGAAATGTTAGTGGACGTTAGGTAAGGCTTAGAGTACATTTTATTTGGACACATGGTTTTGGCATGTGCCCTAAAACATTTTAAACAGATATGCAATAATCTACAACCGCTATAATTACAAGACCCAACACTGAAATTATTACATATCTGGGACTTGCCCAGAAACTTGATCGGGCGTCCCAGTTTGTCTCTGGTCAATTTCTCTGGAACACCAGAGAAACTAGCTCCTTGTGTGCAGGCATGTTCATCTGTTGTGTTGGGACAGAAATTTGTCGTATGTGCCGTAGAGGAGCAGTATGCACAAGCTGGTGTACTTAGACCTGCAAAGTGTCTGCAAAATATGAAGGTATAAATCCTTCCCCAGTTGGATCTTGTTCCATACTGGGAGAAGGCCCCAGACACTTTTGCAGAAAAAGACCTATGGTAGTCATAGAAGGCTGATCCACCATATTTGTTGCCCAGGTCTACCAGCTTGTGAATATAAAGATCAAACTCCTCTTGTCTATTGGGATAAACCGCACAGATGACATCCCGGTAAATACCAAAGGCCAGTACCAACTCGGGAATAGTCAATTTCCTGTTTAGGCGGGCGTCCCTAGATCTGACCACAACAGACACATCATAATAAGCATAAGTCTTATTCTCCACGATATCCTGGGAGGCAATCAGCAGAGAAGCCAGGTTGACGTATTTACCTTCCAGGATATCTCTTTTTGGGTGCTCAGGGATCATATGAGCAGGGATAACTTCCTGGTCCTCCTGGGTGATGGCTGGAGCAACTAATAGCAAGTCGGCTGGTGCTGGGGAAGCAGTAGCGGGTGGCCCGGCTAGGGTAAGGGCCGTGGGGACCGACTCAAGTTTCTCCAGTCTGGAGTTGACCTTGCTCATGGACGCTATGAGTGATGACAACATGGAATGTATGTCTCCTGGATTGGATTGGCTGGGCCCTTCCCTGGCATCCATGTTGTTAGTCGAAGTACGTAGTAATTTGAAAAGCTCTGCTTTCCTTGCTGTAGCGGGGTAGGGGATTTGCCGTCTCCTCAATTCAGTGGTTATACAAGGGATCGTCCAGGATCTGATTGATGCTGGACTAGTTACCTCTCCTCCTTGTGTAGGAGTAATTGCTCTAGCCGGAGTGCTAGGCAGGGAGAAATCCTCTACCCCTTCCTGAGACATACTAAAAACAAAACAATTAATTAATGTATGAAAACCGACAAGATCGTACTGGCAGGCTAGCTAAGCCGGATGGCGAAACATTACACTTGTTTGGTGACAGGTGAGGCCCTACTAGTTGCCAAGTGGCTTGAGAGGTCTATCTATGCATTGGCGTGAGGGGATTCGAGGCCACCCGTCGTAGTGGCAGTATTGTAGGCCTCTTGGTGACTGTAACATAGAAAAACAGGGAAAGGGAGTGACAGGTGAGGCCCTCTCTATGCGACATGCGAGGCGACTAGCTCACGTGTTGGCCTTGCGGGACCACTAACCGATGGCAAATGCCAAGAATGGGTAAATACCTATTGGGGAGCCTGTGACCCTATTGCCAGTACTCTAACCTGGGGGGAGAGTGAAATGTATGTCAGAATACCATATGAGCAGGTGTACGTACCTGGTAGTATGAAATATCTCACAGCGAATTCGTGTGGTGAAATATATAAACCTGGACAGCCTGAAACGGGTAAAAAAGGTAATATAGTGAGTGTGGTCTGTGTGGGAATGGTGGAGACTGTGTAGCCTGTACCAGAGGTGTTTTTTAAGGGTTTGATTGTGGAGTTTTAATTGGTAAATGCCAGGAAAGTGTAGTAAATACCATAACAACATAAATGTGCTACAAAGGCCAAGTGATGCAGTGTCTTTTAATGCCAAAATTCTGGCTAGAAACAGGGGGGGATGTATGATGGGTGTCAAGTGAGAAAAGAGGAGGGGGTGGGGGAGGCCGTGGCCTATATGTAAATGCGCTATGCTGATATATAATTAACGACAAAAAGGGGCAGGGATGAAAACAATTCTCTAAAGTGATGATGTAAAGTTGTATATAATATTACTGTAATGTAAAGAACGTATGATTGGTTGGATCAGAGAATTCATTACTTGGAAAAGGAAAACGTATTTGTATGTATCTGTTGTGTCGTCGTTTAAAACACAGAAATGAGGCCTGTAACTTTAGGCTGAACAAAACTTGACTGAAATGGATAAGTATGGAAAACCCCAGAAAGCGTGGGAGTCAAATGATCCATACAGATATGTGAGCTGGTTTGTTATGGAAACCAATACAATTCTGATAATTTTAATCAGTAATAGAATTAATCTATATCTATTAAGCAAAGCAAATCGTTTAACCGAATGGTATATACATGAAATGATGAATGTAATCCACAAAAGGATTTATGCAAAATACATTTTAGCAAGAAAACCGAAAACCCTATGGCAAGGGAAAACAGAACCTGAAACAGTTTATACATATGAAATTTTATGCGAACGTGCAAGCATGCTTAAGCATATCATGAACAAGTGCCAAAAGACAAAACAACCGAAAGGATAGCTTATTTCGCTGAAAACACGGAACAGCTTTAGGCGAAATGACAACCTTTAACTAACATACTGAGATTAGCCGAATATTGCACGAAATGATTCTGCAAACGGCTTGTTGAATTTGCAACATAACAGGGAAAAAAACGTAAAGCGAGGACCCGTGCTGTACCGGACACCGTGGGAACCGATCCTGGCATGACAGGTAGGTCAAACTTACGGTTTAGGAGACCTTTTATCTGCTCCTTGTAAATGGGATACTGAGGGAATAACACACACCTAGCAATGGAACAGCTGAGCAGCCAATTGTCCCATTACTTTTGGTCCCTTGAAAAGTGGGAGGCACATATACAAACTGTTGTAATTCCTACACCGTTCACCTGATTTGGATGTTGACAAATTAAAGCTTAAAGTCTGCAGTTAAAGCACATCTTGTTCATTTCATTTCAAATCCATTGTGGTGGTATATAGAGCCAAAAAGATTAGAATTGTGTCAATGTCCCAATATTTATGGACCTGACTGTATGTAGACACTTTATACTATCTTGTATATGGTTACCAATTTTGGGAGGTAACTGGAGGGAAGCAAGTATCCAAAAGTTAAGTTAATTTATTATGTCCATGGCTGAACAGGTGGAAGCTATGTAGTGTACAAATGTAGACAAATATGTAGACAATGGCACAGCCACACACTCATAAATGCACTCTGCCACACACAGATAAGTAATGCTAGACACAAACATGCACACTGCGACACACAAACACACATTCACTGATACACAAACAGATAGACACTGCCTCCTACTCTCAGATACACTGAGAAATGAATGAATAAATCTCCCTTTCAGCCTGGTTTTGCACGTTACGGGTGCATGAAGGTGTTTTCTTTGGGTCCAGGAGCAGCAGGCTAATGTAGGTTTTCCCCTCCCTAGTCTTAAACTGGGAGGAAGTGATAGGAAATCGTATCAACCCAGTAGAGTGCTGATGATAAATGAGATATTTCTATCTCCCCAACCGGATCACACATCCCCGAGTGAACCCTAGCACCCACCAACTCCCCCTACCAGGGTAGGGACATTAATGCACTGATGGCGACGTTGAAAGCTAAAGCTAATCTGGGTTAATGCACTACAACCGCAGATACATTCTACTGGTTTCCATGGTGATTGCTTCTTGTTTAGCACTTTGCTTTAGAATTGCACCTGTTTTTGCCTTATTAAATAAGGCCCTTGAGAATTGTATAGCTGTCATCAACTCTGCTTGTTTTTTTTTAGGTATAATTTCTTTTTTAAGAAACCTATTTACAATCTGCTAAATATTGCATTTTTATTGTACTCCTGTGTCTAAAGCAATGGGTGATGTGCTATTTTATAAACGGCAGCTGCCTCAGTTGTAATCTTGTCATTGAGACGCCTTTTCTTACACACTTTTTTTCCCTTATGCTGTTTGTATTTATGAATGCTTGGTTTGGGATTTGGAAAAGTATTTCCAGTTGCCACTCTTAGTGCCAGGAGTATTAACAAGTTAAAGCACATTTTTATGAGTCACATAAAACCACTAGCAGTCGTCGTTTGGCACAGATCTCAAGAAAGAACTGGAACAACGAGATTGAAAGGGACCTTAGTATTCATAGAAAGCTGGGGGAAATAAAATGGTTTGTTTGCAACCAGCCTGAGATATTGCTACGTAACCTAATCTCAGAAACCTAAATGATATAAGAATATACTTTACAAACATTCTGAGAGAGACACACACATAGAGTAAACACAGACAGAGACATAGATACACACACATATACTCACGCAGACACACACGCGCACACACACACACACGTTGACACTCAGTGGCCTGATAGACTTCTGATTTAATTATATTAATGCATTTATCTTGGCAGTTTCACTTTTGCTAGACTTGGAAATTCATTTTTAGACCAAACAAACACACACACACGTTCATCCATTGTCTGTTTTTCAGTAATTGAAAATGAACTGCTCTTAAAAAGGTATTTATGTGTTATATTTTAGGGCTGTCTTGTTTCTCTGTGGCCTGATAGACTATTGATTTAATTATATTAATGCATTTATCTTGGCAGTTTCACTTTTTGCTAGACTTGGAAATCCATTTTTAGATCGAACTGCAATTTGGTCGAATGTGAGCCCATTGGGTGTTTGGCAGAATTCCTGAATCCCAAGCCGAAATACACCTGAATTATGGACTTACCAAACCGTGCAATGTCGAACATGTTCGGGTGGTCAATGTTCTGAATTCCGCCCGTGGCACCAAATAAAGAGATCATTGAAAGGAAAAAAGCTGATTGGTGGTTGGGGGACAGTCACTAAATGTTGATTTTATTTACAGATCAAGGGAGTAAATGGCCATTAGAGTAAAAAAAGGAGTAAAATAAAAAATAAAAAACTATATTGATATATATTTATTGAATATATATAAAATAATAATATATAGATTTTTTGTACTGTAGCACCCTGGGCTGTGTTCAGTGCATTTTGTCATATATACTACGCTCCTAGTCTATAATGAATGTGGCTGCGAGACTCATCTTCCTGTCCGCCCGCACCTCCCATGCCTCCCCCCTCTGTCAGTACCTACATATAGGACTCAACTTAAGATCCTGACACTTACAAATCACTTCACAATGCTGCTCCCACCTACCTATCCTCATTAATACACAAATATGTCCCATCTAGGCCCCTACACTCTGCCGGAGACCTACGTCTAACCTCTGTTCGTACTCCTACCTCTGATGCTCGCCTTAAAGACTTCTCTAGGGCTGCATCATTCCTATGGAACACCCTTCCCCTCTCACCCAATTTCCACTCCTTCAAAAAATCTTTGAAAACTTACTTCTTCAGGAAAGCGTATCACTTAAACTGTGAACAGCTTTCCCTCCCCACACCCTGATTCCTCTCCTGAAATCAAAACAAGACACTAAGCCCTCAGTGAACACTATCCTAGCAACCTACTCTTCTACCCTACCCTTACCTTTTGTGTCACATTACCCCAGTCTCTCTAGCAGGTAAGCTCATTGAGCAGGGCCCTCAGTCCCTCTGTTCCTGTGCGTCCAACTCTTCTGGTTACAAATACGTGTTTGTTAGTCCACCCATTGTACAGCGCTACGGAACTTGTTGGCACTTTATAATAATTATTAATAATAATAACAATAGATGTGTAGGAGTATGGTCCTCTAGTGTTATAGGTCTTGTTGTTGGCTTTGTTCTTTGTGCTTATGTTCTAGCACAGTTTGAACCAAGGTTTTATAGTGTTCTTGCCATTAATGGGTAGTTTCCTGTTGATCATTTTTTGTTACAGGTTTGACTCAGGGCCAAAATGGGGGATCATTGCTGAGTTCAATATTGTTTCATAATTAGGATATTTGGGCTCCAAGGATCACTATAGGGTCAGGAACACAAACATGTATTCCTGACCCTATAGTGTTAACACCCCCATCTAGCCCCCCTGGGTCCCTCATGCAGGGCCGGACTGGGGATACAAAGCAGCCCTGGAAAAAAATCTATGTCAGCCCCGCAGCACGGCGTGGGAAAAAAAAGGTGAGTAAAAACACTATTTTTAAACACACACAGATACACACATGCACCATGACAGACACACACATATACCACGACAGATGACAGACACACACATGTCTTGACAGACACACATGTCATGACAGACACACACGTCTTGACAGACACACACACACCATGACAGACACACACACACCTTGACAGACACACACACCTTGACAGACACACACCTTGGCAGAAACACACACATCACAGACATACACACACACCATGACACATACACAGTCACACACATACACACCATGACAGACACACACACACCATGACAGACACACACATACCTTGAGAGACACACACATTTCTTAACAGACACACACACACCATGATAGACACACACACACACACACACACACACACCTTGACAGACACACACACCTTGACAGACACACACACACCTTGACAGACACACACCATGACACAGACACATACACCTTGACACAGACAGACAGACAGACACACACACCATGACACAGACATACACACGCACATCATGACACAGACATACACCATGACAGACAGACACACACCATGACAGACAGACACAGACATACACACACACCATGACACATACATAGACACACACACACACTGACAGACTGACACATAATATAGCTACCTGTGGGTGATCGGACAGGAGTCTTGCAGGGCAGACAGCTGGGTCAGGTGTGCTGGCGGCCGTAAGGGGAGCTGGCTGTTCCGGCAGCCGCAGGGGGAAGCTGGATCCTGGCTGTTCCGGCGGCCGCAGGGGGAAGCTGGCTCCTGGCTGTTCCGGCGGCCGCAGGGGGAAGCTGGCTCCTGGCTGTTCCAGCGGCCGCAGGGGGGAGCTGGCTGTGCTGGCTCTGCTACCCAGTGCACAGCTTAATGATACCGGATATTCCGGCCCCAGTCTCATTAAGTAGCGCACGCGGAGGAGCAGAGCCAGCACAGCCAGCTCCCCCCTGCGGCCGCTAGAACAGCCAGGAGCCAGCTCCCCCCTGCGGCCGCCAGAACAGCCATGAGCCAGATCCCCCTGTGGCCACCGGAACAGCCAGGAGCCAGCTTCCCCCTGCGGCCGCCAGAACAGCCAGCTCCCCCTGCGGCCCCAGGTCAGCCAGCTCTCTGTCCGGCCCCAGGTGCCGACGGCCCACCTGGAAATTTCCCGGTATCCCAGTGGGCCAATCCGGCCCTGCCCTCATGCCTCCATAAAAATAGCAAAATCTTACTGTATTCAAGCCAGAAGCTGTAGATTTGCATGCTGACATCATCAGAAGTGGTGGCTTGATCCAATCACAATGCTTCCCCATAGGATTGGCTGAGACTGACAAAGAGGCAGATCAGGGGCAGAGCCAGCATGATTCAAACACAGCCCTGGCCAATCAGCATCTCCTCATAGAGATGAATTGAATCAATGAATCTTTATGAGGAAAGTTCAGGAGGAGATACTGAATGTTTGGATGCATTTTAGGCAGCCATGACCCAGGAAGGATCTCTAACAGCCATCTGAGGACTGGCCAGTGAAGTTATCACTAGGCTGTTATGTAAACACTGTATTGTCTCTGAAAAGACAGTGTTTACAGGAAAAAGCCTGAAGGTAATGATTCTACTCACCAGAACAAATTCAATAAGCTGCAGTTGTTCTGGTGACTATAGTGTCCCTTTAACGTTTGAGTTCAGCAAAAATATTATTTTAATTGTAATGTTTAAAAATTAATACAAAATATTATTTATCTTTTAGATCTTTATTTTAATAAGTCATTCATACCATTAATAGGTTAATGATTTTATTATTTGCATATAAATTCTTATGACTTGTAGATGCCATCTGAGATCTTGTCCTAATGGAAAAAAAAGCAACATCAATTAACTAAATAAGAATAATATTAAATGCACAATCCATTAATTCTAATATCAAGGCTTAACCTTTATGACAAACAGATTTATTTTAATATTTACATACACAGAATATTGGAATGACCTAAAAAGAATGGGGGGATGTATATATATATATATATATATATATATATATATATATATATATATATGTATAAATACACATATATTAGGATAAAATGTGATTGCAGGACATTGAACAAAGAAAAGTATCAGATTCACACTGAGGGTGCCCATTGGGTAGCTCATGCACTTAGAAGCACCTAATGTAATTCAATGTGTCTTCAGGGGCCCGCTCATGCACTGCAGCACTTTAACTGCATGGCCAGGTCCCTCTTATACCAGCAGCAAGTTCTGGGAGGAAGTGACTGCTGGTACCTTCCTCCAAGCTAACAATGAGCTGAACTGGAGGGAGAGAGAAGAGGGAGGCACGGACCTCAAGAGACAGCCTCTGACTCTCAACAGCTTCAGCCAACAGACTGTTCCACGGGAAGCAACCCAAAAGTTAGGAAAGTGGAGGACGGTTAAATGTGTACATTGTGACTAGCATGTGTGTCTGTATGTATGTCAACATGTGTGTCCGTGTATCTGTATGTGTATCAGTGTGTCTGTGTATCTGCATGTTTATCAGTGTGTCTGTGTATCTGCATGTGTGTCAGTGTGTGTCTGTGTATCTGCATGTGAATCAGTGTGTCTGTGTATCTGCATGTGTTTCAGTGTGTGAATGTGTGTATATGGTATCAGTGTGTGTATGTACATACATCTCCGCATTCAAACACCAACATTGCACACAGATATATCCTTGCATTCAAACACCAACAATAGACACCCGTACAGTCACACATACTCTATACAAACACATACTTACATTCAAACACACTGTGACAGAGCTCCTGTACTCTTACTGAGTACCTTCGCACAGTCTGCTTCCCAGCCACTTGCCAGGACCCTGGAACAGTTCAGCCCCAGTCGCTAAGCTTGACTGGGGTCTCTCTGGAGCTCTTTCCTTCCAGGAAGGTATTGTCCCCTCTGCCTATTTCTCTGCAGCTCTCTTTCCAAGCAGGTAGGCACCTCTTTCTGCAATGTTATAGCTCCTGTCTTTACAAAGACACCTGCAGCTCTCAGGCTTAACGCTCTTTGATTTGCCCCTGGGCTTAAGATATCGTGCAGCCAGCCAACAGGTACGACAACTCTGTTACTGTAAACCCTAAAAACCCACACAGAACACGCTTTTCAAATAGAAGCTATCATACACAGCTTGATTTTTACTCGTGATTAGCCCATATGCTCGAGAGATTAAACTTATGGTGACAACTTAATACAAATATAAATAATCATATCATATGGGGTTACACACAGGAACTCACAATAACACCATAACATATTCATAAAGGGGTTAGGAAAACAATAATTAACACAAAATATCTATCCTGCCTGCAGAATTTTCAATATGCAAAACTACCTGAATATGCAAATTAACAAGCCTTGCTATTCAGGTAGTGCATATACACTGAACTCAAAGATCTAAGACTTTTCCTATGTACACAAAATGCCTATTTCTCTCAACACAGATTTAGACAGATTTGTGAACAATATTTGAGAGAAATAGGCCTTTTGTGTACATAGAAAAAGTCTTAGATCTTTGAGTTCAGCTCATGAAAAATGGGGACAAAAACAAAAGTGTTGCGTTTATTAATTTGTTCAGTGTAGCTGTTGCTACCAACAAATGGCGCTGTAAAGCTATCACAGCCAAATCCACCTTGTTGTTTGCAAGCATCAGCAAGACAGGAGAGCACACAAAACATTTAACCACAACCAATTACATTATATACACCCTGCACTTATAATGGACACAGGGTTACTAAAACACAAGAGCAATTCAGGAAACTTTGTAAAGTGTCCTTCTGATCCCAGTGATGGTGACTACCGTCACATACACACAAACACTTCTAGGTGCTAAATACAAACCTGCAAGGATGGGCAAATGGTAGCTCTCCAGCTGGCAAAGCATTGTGCGAGTTGTATGACAGTGTCCCTTTAACGTTTGAGTTCAGCAAAAATATTATTTTAATTGTAATGTTTAAAAATTAATACAAAATATTATTTATCTTTTAGATCTTTATTTTAATAAGTCATTCATACCATTAATAGGTTAATGATTTTATTATTTGCATATAAATTCTTATGACTTGTAGATGCCATCTGAGATCTTGTCCTAATGGAAAAAAAAGCAACATCAATTAACTAAATGAGAATAATATTAAATGCACAATCCATTAATTCTAATATCAAGGCTTAACCTTTATGACAAACAGATTTATTTTAATATTTACATACACAGAATATTGGAATGACCTAAAAAGAATGGGGGGATGTATATATATATATATATATATATATATATATATATATATATATATATGTATAAATACACATATATTAGGATAAAATGTGATTGCAGGACATTGAACAAAGAAAAGTATCAGATTCACACTGAGGGTGCCCATTGGGTAGCTCATGCACTTAGAAGCACCTAATGTAATTCAATGTGTCTTCAGGGGCCCGCTCATGCACTGCAGCACTTTAACTGCATGGCCAGGTCCCTCTTATACCAGCAGCAAGTTCTGGGAGGAAGTGACTGCTGGTACCTTCCTCCAAGCTAACAATGAGCTGAACTGGAGGGAGAGAGAAGAGGGAGGCACGGACCTCAAGAGACAGCCTCTGACTCTCAACAGCTTCAGCCAACAGACTGTTCCACGGGAAGCAACCCAAAAGTTAGGAAAGTGGAGGACGGTTAAATGTGTACATTGTGACTAGCATGTGTGTCTGTATGTATGTCAACATGTGTGATGAGGATCCACCTTTTGCCACCCTTGCGATAGTGGGGGTGCACAAATTCTTGCACCAGAACCCTCTCTATGTTAGTTCCACCACTGATCAGATTTGCATCACATTTATGATTCATTGCTCGACACCAAATAGCATTTACACAACAATCCTATTGTTAGCCAATAGTGGTGTAGAGCTGTGATTTAGAGTAATAGGGTATAGCATAACTCTAAAGGGTACATACCTTTTTGTAGTATTTTTCAGGCGCACCTTTACTGTCTAGTGGGAACTTTACACATTCACTCACAAAATTATTTCAGTTTTGCAGTTCGGACAAGTGAAGCTCTCCTGCAGCTAATAATATAGAATAAGATGCAATATATATCTATTTTATTTTTAGCAGCACAGGCACAGTAGTATTTTGCTACCCCCCCAAAAAAAACACAGGGGTTAAGTCCACCTTATTCCTGGTGGAAAGGGGCTTTAGATGGGGACACATGGGCTCTAGAAGGGGGTCAGGGGCTGTGGTGTGGGATAGAGTATGTACAAGGGGGGACAAGGTCTGTGGGG
>CAKOES020000722.1:0-19656 GCA_933207985.1 Pelobates cultripes
AACTTGGCAAACACATACACTTTTCTGATATTATTGCCTATACTAGCCCATACTAGAGCGAGAGGGAGGGACAAAAACAGAAACACACACCAAGTAAGAACTATCAGGATTACAATTGATCCAACACGCAGTATTAGTATCACACTTAGGAATAAGGATAACGTCTAACCGGACCTTAAAATGGCCGGACTTAACGTACCAGAGAATAGTCGAAATACTAGCCGAGGTCAGGAACACAGAACGAAACACAGTTGCAAGGAATAGTCAGGGATACCAGAATTCAGGGAAGTCAGAAAGAAGCCAAAGTCAATAAACAAAGAAACACGATCAGGAACACACTCTCAGATAACTAGCAAAGGGAAACCACATCAGGGCAATGAGTAGAAGAAATGAGTGAGTTTAAATATCCCTCTTGTGAATCCTATTGGCCGTACCCAGCCTTTGACCCCAAAACGTGCATGCGTCCTCTGCGTGACGTCACCCGCACGTCGACGTCGCTAACACTGTGGACAGACGTGGGGCTACATAACATGTGGCAAAAGCACACCGAGCAGCACTTCTCCTACTCCTGGAAAGGTGATTTATGTTGTGCATAGCATATGGGGAGGATTTATACGTGACAAGGACAAACATTTACAGATTTATTCACTAAAGTCCAAATGGTCCCGTATCGAATGGGGCAAAACCATCCGTCTGCATATGTGGCCACTAAGGCTGCAAAATCTGAACATTGTTCATGCAATTCAACTCCGAGCAAGCCCAAATGAGCTTGGATTTTAGCCAAACGAAACACCAGGAAGGATAACCGGTAAATCGACGTCATGGTCACGGACGCTCAGGGCTCATTGATGCACATGTAAAGCGAAGTCTAGTCCTTAATGCTGGCCATGATAGCAAGGTTCCAGAACACACAGTGCATCGCAGTTTGCTGCATATGGGACTGCTTAGACATGAGAGCGGTCAGAGTGTCCATGATAACCCCTGTCCACAACCAAAGTGTCTTCAATGGGGATGTGAGGGTCCAAACTGGACCATGGAGCAATGGAGGAAAATTCAGCCTGGGCTGATGAATCACGTTTTCTTTTAGATCAGGTGGATGGGTGCATCGTTTACCTTGAGAAGAGATGGTAGAAGGATGCACTATGGGAAGAAGACAGGACAGCGGAAGCAGTGTTATGCTTTAGGCAATATTCTTCTGGGAACCTTGGATCCTGGCATTCATGTGGGTGTTACTTTGACAAGTACCACTGTATTGATTGCATACTGATGCTGGATAGGAACATACCCCAGTGACAATTTGAAAGAAGGGTTAAGAATAGATTACTCTCATGCAAAGGGGACACTAAAAAAAATCTGTTAAGTCATCAGCACAGAGGACAATCAAGCTCATATGTGTCTAACAGAATGTAAAATATACCATGCATTTTGACACCGTAATTGTGTAATGGTAATGGTAATAATGACAGCAGTTCATTTGTGTCTTTCAATTCAGTACTAACAGAAGAGAGATGACAAAGTGGAACCCATCTAAGCAGTAGGAGGTCTTGGAAGTGTGTAGGATGCATAACTAAAATGTTGCTTGTGTGTCATGGTGAATGTATAATGTTGAGAGTTGTATTATTATTATGGGGGCTATACATGCGTGATGAGAGCTGTATACATGTAATGGTAGTTGGTTGCAATATGATGGTGTTTTTTCAATGTGATTGGAATGTTTATGTGTGTGATGGGTGTGTTATATATATATGTTGTGGAAATTGTATTAGTGAGATGGGGGCTGCATACACGCTTTGTGGAATGTGATGGGAGTTGCATTACAGTTTGGGTGATATTTTTGTTGTTGCAGTATGTGTATGACAGTATTTACATGTGGCTCAGGGCTGTATGTGGGTGATTGGAGTGATGTATTATGAGACGTATAACTAGGACATAGGAATTCAATAGAAGTGGTGTGTAAGTGTATACAGTATATGATAAAAGATTTGTGATACAACTTTCTATTGATCAGTGCATCAATTCTTATTATACTGCGTGCTTAGAACTGTAATAATTCTATTTCAGTCAGAACCATCCAATGCTATTTTCTGCTTTTTGCTTATTAGATTATAGTGTGTTTACCATGTAACACACATTCTGTGACCTTCCTTGTTGAATTAGTTTAGTGTCTTAGTTACAATTAATTGATTTGGAAAACATGCCTTTAAACTGAAATGTTAAAAAGCCATGTTTACTATTTTTGGTTGTTAATTAAGTGACACCCCATTTATAAATTGCTTTGGTGGTGGCAGTGTTTGACATGTGTGGGCAGGGCCGGTGCAAGCAGGTTTTCCCGCCCCATTCACTCCACCCACTTATGCAGACTAGCACACATGATGACTCAAGTAGAAACACACACTAATCCATGAAAACTAAAGCGCACGCACTGACCCATGCAGACTGATGCATATACACACACTGATCCATGCAGAGACACACATATAGATGCACACTGACCCATATACTGACCCATGCAGACACATATACTGACCCATACAGACACACACTGACCCATACAGACACACAATGACCCATACAGACACACATACGATCCATACAGACACACAATGACCCATACAGACACACAATAACCCATACAGACATACAATGACCCATACAGACACACACTGACCCATGCAGACTCATGCACACTGACCCATATACACACACTGATCCAAGCAGAGACACACATATAGACGCACACTGGTTCATGCAGACACAGACACACACTGACCCATATACTGACCCATGCAGACACATACACTGACCCATACAAACACACACTGACCCATACAGACACACAACAACCCATACTGACACACATACGACCGATACAGACACACAATGACCCATACAGACACACAATAACCCATACAGACATACAATGACCCATACAGACACACACTGACCCATAAGGACACACACTGACCCATAAGGACACACACTGACCCATACAGACTGACATACACAAATATACTGATTGAGTCAGACTAACACACATCTTACCTTTATTGCTGTTCCCATGTCCATCTTGCCTGTGCCTGGTGGCCCATCACTTACTTTTTCAGCCATTTCCTGATATGTTCCCACCCACTGTCCCCACATACACTGTCCCCACTGCCGCAATGGATGTCTGGGGGGGGCCTGGTTCTGAGGGCTCATGTGGATGCCACCGGACCAGTGTTCTACCGGGGGCTAGTGAGCAGCAATGCTCCCTAGCGCCCGGTAACATTGCCGGTGGCACAAACTTGATACAGGGGTAGCACAAACGATCATAAAGTCAGTCCTGGTGCACCCCCTTAAGCAACGACCTAGGCGGCCGCCTTCTTGGCCTATAGGAAGCGCCAGCCCTGTGTGTGGGAATTGTTAAGTTGGATTTTGTTTATCATTATTTTCAGTCTAGTGCAGATAAATAGTGAATTTCACCCCCCCAAACCAGGTCACAAAGCACACTTGGAGTAGTGTTCATTCGTGATAGTTAATCCATTAATATAATTTCATTTTTTTAAAGTAGCATCTCAGTATAACTCCTCCTTTTTAACATCATACAGATAATATTTGCTACTGTATTGGTGACAGTTAAAGGGACGCTATAGTCACCAAAACAACTTCAGCTTGATGAAGCAGTATGAGTGCATAGATCATTCCCCTGCAGTTTCATTGCTCAGTTCTCTGCCATTTAGACATTAAATTACTTATGTTTCTGATTATGCAGTTCAAGCCACACATCTCTGGCTGTGACTGACAGAATTTGCAATAAAGGAAATGAAAACATTAGATGATTCTTTAAAGGAAATGTTTAAGAAGGTTTTGTGAGTCACATGCAGGGAGATTTGGCTAGCATGGTATAAACAAAGTGATTTAACTCCTAAATGGAAGAGAATTGAGCAGTGAGACTGCAGGGGCATGATTTATACATCAAAATTGCTTCATTAAGCTAAAGTTGTTTTGATGACTGTTGTGTCCCTTTAATTAACTGAGATCACAGACTGCAAGTAGCTCCTCACGTTTTACTGAGATATGCGTGTGTGGTTTTAAGATTATTGTTGCATTGAGCGATTTCAGCTCAGTATTTTAGTTAGAGTCCAAAGCTGATTTGTGATTTGTTAGAACAGGTTTATCAGGCGATGCATTATTTGACTGAGATTAAATAACTCTAGCCAACTTTTAACCTACAAACAACATTTAGGATAAGTTGATACACTACTTTTTACAATATATTTCTGCTTGTAACAGGTGAGAAGATACTAATGTAAATACAATGTAATTGCATTTCTCTACAAACCACAGGAGAATCAGTGGGAATGAATTGTGTATTTAATTTATAAAAGCACTATTGTTTTTTTTTTAAATTTAGGATAGTTTATGCTCTTGAAATAAATAAAGATTTAGATCCTCAGACTGTCTGCTCTTTTATGGCTGTGGATCATATATATATATATATATTATTTTGTTCTATTTAGTGAGAATGTTATTTTGAATTTAACTTAATTTTACTCCTTGTGTGTTATGCCTTCTTTTCTTGCTGAAGTTAAAGGGACACTCTGAACACCATCACAACTTCATTAATTTCATAGGTATTGCCTTCATGGATATGCTGTATTTTTTTTTTTGCGTGCTCAAATCTTTATAGCTTTGTACAAAACAAAAATACAATTTGCAGAATGATGCCTCCTTAGCAATGCTTTTGACTCCAGAAACAGTTCCTTACCAAATGTTCACATCCAGCTCAGCCCCAACTACACTGAGTGAGCTGCTTTTAAATTCCCAGATTTTACTAGTAACATGACGTAAAGTCATGATTTTATTAAAGACACGGAGGCAAGTATTATGCATAACTCTTTCTTTATTTCCTCAGCAGCAAAGAAAGAGAAATATAAATATTATCAAAACTGAAGAAAAAACTGTATAGGCACAACAGGTAGCCAGTCACAGGATATAGGAAGTAGCTATATAAGTCTTGTGTCTCCCACAATCCCCCTCTTTCTTGCGAACCGAAGACCAGGTAAGATGAACGATGTCCCACTTGATCAAAACAGGGTAACGGGAAACGATGCGATAACTTTAAGCTAAAAAGATAGAGAAATACGGTAATTTCTTAACTCATAACTGCAGACTTACCAAACATAATCTTGGGGAGACACAGGTAAAACTGAGTTCTGAAAAATAAAACATCAGAATTAGTGAACAGCACAAAGGTACAAAACCCATACAAAAGATGCAAAATTAAACTGATAAAATACAGACCCAACGGGAAACATACCTGTAGAGTCACCAAGCATCTCTTATCCCAACTCCACTCCGCGAGGGTGGGAGGGAATAATACTCGCCTCCGTGTCTTTAATAAAATCATGACTTTACGCCATGTTACTAGTAAAATCTGGGAATTTTATTAAAGACACGGAGGCTCATATTATGCAAGTTCAAAGCTGCGCCACCACACGAGATGCGATGTGCTCAATTGGTCTGAAGTAGAAGGCTCGGAAGGTCGATTCCCGAGACCAATCCGCCGCTCGCATAATGTCCTCTAGGCGACATCCGATTGAAGAGGCTTTCGAGGCCATCGCGCCCCGCACAGAATGAGGCGTAAATACGGAGGTGTCTATACTCGCGGAGGATAACAGCCAGCGCACCCAACGTGCCAGAGTAGGAGTCGAAACCGGCCGGTGAGGTGATTTAAAGGATATGAACAGATCATGCAGGTCTGTTATGCGAAGGGGACGTGTAACATCCAGGTAGTCCTTGATGCAATCCACCGGGCAGAGCGCTGGACAGTCTGAAAACCTAGGTTATGTAAATGACTTAGATGCAGACTTAGTCCTCCTGGAAATGTCAAAAGTGACGCCTTCTGGGGTGAATGCAACGGCGTCCCAGTCCAGGGCCCGAACGTCAGAGACCCTTCTGCAAGAAATCAGGCATAGTAACATAACCAATTTGGCAGACAATTGTTTGAGAGTCAGCTCCAGATTAGGGTACCACGACGATAGGAACTGTAGCATCACGTTGACGTCCCAAAAGGCAGAAAAACGAGGTCGAGGAGGACGAGCAAGGCGAATACCTTTGAGAAGTCGACAGACAAAAGGATGTTTGCCGACTGGAGAACCGTCCAAACCTTCGTGACCGGCTGAGATAGCTGAGCGGAAAAGGTTGATCGTGCGGTATGCCTTGCCCGAATCAAATAGGAACGTGAGGAACTCCAGAATCAAAGGTAGAGGGGCAGATACGGGATCCATTGCCCGTTCCATGCACCAACCAGACCATGATCTCCATGAATGTCGGTAAGCTGTCCATGTACCCGGGGCCCAGGCGTTATCGAGGAGTCGGAGAGTTGACTGCGAAACATCTGGGACAACCCAAGGTCCCCTGAAAGGAACCACGCTATAAGGGGTAGCTGATGTTGCAACACCAGGTCGTGAGAGTTCCCATCCGGATCCAGAAGGAGATCTTGGAATACCGGAAGCAAACGAGGGTAGTCTATGGACAATTCCATCAGGCGAGGGAACCATGGTCGAGACCTCCATAGAGGGGTGATCAACGTCATCCGACAATCGTGGCGGACCAGTTTCGAAATCGTGCGTGCGATCATGTTGAATGGGGGAAAAGCGTACATCAGACCCGGTGGCCATTCTTGGAGGAAGGCATCTGTCGCTACTGCAGCCGGGTCCGGCCTCCAACTGTAGAACCTCGGTAGCTGAGTGTTCAGGCGTGATGCGAATAGGTCCAACTGGAACCGGCCCCACAACCTGTTCAGGCACTGGAACACCGAAGCATGTAGACGCCAGTCCCCGGAGTCCCGTAAGTGTCTGGAATTCCAATCCGTCCCCGAATTGTCCAGACCTGGGATGTGTTCCGCCGTCACCGAGACGTTGTTGTAGAGGCAGAACTGCCAAAAATCCTTTGCCAGAGTCGCCAACATTTTGGATTTCGTGCCCCCTAGGTGATTTATGTAACGAACTGCTGATACGTTGTCCATCTTGAGGAGAACGCAGCAATTCGCCCTCCCCGGAGCAAGGCTGCGGATCGCGAAGGCACCTGCTAGGAGTTCCAAGCAGTTGATGTGTAACGACTTCTCTGTGTCGGACCATCTGCCACCTGTGGAGACGTTGCCACAACGAGCGCCCCAGCCGTGTAAGATGGCATCGGACTCTATCACCACATCCGGGGCGGAACCGAAGATGGCTCTTCCGTTCCATGCCTCCATGTGTGCCAACCACCACCCTAGCTCGTCCCTGGACTCCTCGTCTAGCGTTATCCGAGATTCGTATGAATGACCTGAGCGAAGTCGAGATCCCTTGAGCCGTTGGAGCGCTCGGTAGTGCAGCGGGCCTGGGAGGATTGCTTGAATAGAGGCCGCGAGAAGGTTGATAATTCTCGCCAGTTGTCTGACCGACAAGTCCGGAACACGGAGGGCCCTCCGAATTTCCTTCTGGATGGCTTTCACCTTGGCATCCGGAAGGAACAGAAACTGCCGGATGGAATCCACTTGAAAACCCAGAAACTCTATGGACTGGGCAGGGATCAGGACCGACTTGCTCCAATTGATCAGAAATCCCAATTTCTGCAGAAGGTCGGTCGTCCATCCCAGGTGTGTGAGGAGATCCTCTCGTGACTGGGATAAAATCAAGATATCGTCTAGGTAGATAATGAGGCGAACCCCCCGGGTCCGGAGGAATGTCACCACGGGCTTCATGAGCTAGGTGAAGCACCAAGGGGCCGAGGAGAGACCGAAAGGCAGGCAGGTGAAGCGCCAACGATGCCCATGCCAGGTGAAGTGGAGATAATCCCGGAACTCCAAAGCGATGGGGACCGTAAAGTAAGCGTCCTTCAGGTCCAGCTTGGCCAACCAGTCTGACTGATGTAGAAGGTCTCTGAGGCAGTGTATACCTTCCATCTGGAAGTGTTGGTAACGTAGAAAAGCGTTGAGTGGGCGAAGATTTATTACAGGGCGGACTCCGCCCCCTTTCTTGGGCACCAGGAATAAATTGCTCGTAAAGCCTGGGGTGGTGAACGGCAACTCCTCTATAGCACCCTTGGACAGCATTTCCACTACTTCCGTGGAAATCATCTCGTCCTGCTCCGGAGGGAGGGACAGTTCTCTGGGGGAATAAAACTGGACAGGCATGGAAACAAACTCCAGATGAAAGCCTCTTACACATTGTAAAACCCAAGCATCTGAGGTGATCTTTGCCCATTCTCGACAAAATAAGGCCAGCCTCCCCGCCACCTGAACTTGAGCGTGAGGGAAAGAAAGGGTACTCACCGTAAGGACGTCTGCCGGGGGTACCACCGCGGGGGTATCTGGAGCCCCAGGTCCGACCTCTTGCCGGAAAGAAGAGAGGGGCCCTCTGGTCCTGAAATCCTCTCGAGGGAAAAAAGGAACCTCTGGCTGCGCGAAATGCGCCTCGGAAACCACGGCCGGGTGGACGGTTCCTGCTACGCCCGGCCCCTCCGAAAACCTTAGGCGCGAACACGCGCTTCATGTTCGCCTGCGCTTTGTCAATTGCCGTGAAGGTCTTGACATAAGCATCCATATCCTTAACGAAGGACGTGCCAAACAGTAGACCCTCCTCAGTTGGATCAGGCTCCGCCACAGTCATAGCGGCCAATTTAGGGTCGATCTTCAAGAGTATCGCCTTACGTCTTTCTGTAGACATGGCCGTATTGGCGTTCCCCAGTAAGCATATAGCCCTTTGGACCCAACCAATGGCCACATCCACGTCCAGGATGGAGTCCCCGGTCCTGGCAGCATCCAAAAGCTCGTAGAGCTTGGAAAGGGGGCCCAGGGTATCCAGGATTTTGTCCTGGCAGCTTTTAAGGGAGTGGTCAAGGCCCTTCTTGGGTTTCCATCCTGACTTATTCAGGAATTGAGCAATTTGCGGGTCAATGTCCGGGGTTTTGCAAGCAGCGCCCGGGAGAGGCGGGCGTGGGCACTCGGCGCGCAATTTATTGCGGCCTTCCCTAGAAAGTGGCGTGCGGATGCGCTTAGCTACATATTGGGCGATATGATCCGGGGGAACCCACTCGGCGGACCGAGGGTAACGTAGGTCGTCTGGGTCAAATAGGGGGTTACCTTGCGGGTCAAGGATCGAGGTGTCAACCCCAGGGGGGGCAAGTGAGGGGCCCCGGGTATTGGCAGAGGACCCGGAGGGGTTCACGCCCGTAAGGGGCAATTCCTCGCCAGAGTCATCATGATCAAAGGAGTCGTACTCCATAGCGTCGGACTCATCCTCCACACTCCGGTCGGTATCCGACCCAACATCAGGGGCTCTAGCCCTTTTCCATAGTCTAGCCTTTTTAGCCCGGCCAGGGGCTCTTTTGCGCGTGGGGTGCGCGCCATCTGAGACCGCCTCAGGCGTGTCAGTCATGGCAGGTAGAACCTGCATCGAGGAGTGGGAGCCGACATGTTTGGATTTGGCCCTTGCCTTACGGGCTCCAGGCACGGTCTGAGCAGGGGAAGGGGCGGGGGTGGCCAGAGCAGGTAAAACTAGAGAGTGCAGGGATTGTGAAAAATTGGAAGAGACAGCTCCCATGGCTGAGGCAATAGCCTTTTGTATGGAGGAAGCCATAGTGGCTTCAAACATGGCTTGAAATTCCTGGGAGGCTATGGCACCCTCAGTGCTGTCTAATTGGAAGTCCCCTGGGGGACCAACAGGCCCATCACCCCTATCCTGCATATTAACACTGATGAGGGATAGCAGAGCAGACTGAATTAAATAATAATTGTAAATGAGGATGAAAACAGACTAATAAACTAAGGGGATTAGGAGAAAACTATTAGGAGAGTAAAAGGGGGGGTTGATTAACCCACAAGTAGCAATACAGACTGTCCGGCTGGCATACTCAGGGAGCAGGGCAACGAGGTGGCCGGCCGCCCGGCAGCACTGGGAGGAACAAGGGACCGCCCCAAAATGGCCGCCGCACGAGGGAAGGCACACGCGGCGAGCACTCAGCGGGGGAAGGGGCTCGTGCACCTGCCCGCCGAGCCGGCTCGCGAATGCGGGAAGGAGGGGGGGGGAGCGCGCACACCGCCGCGGTTGGGAGGAGAGGGCGGCTGCGGCACTATTTACACGGGGACCGTTCAGAAAAGACGGGAGGGGAAGCAAGGGGAGGGAAAACCACCCGGGCAGGGCGGGGAAAACACCCGCGGACCCAGGGAGGACACCACCCGCAGTCAGAATAGTATGAAATGTATACCAGTGAAAATACAAGCAATTAAAACAGTACAATAAAACAAATAGAATTCTCAGCAATACAGAGCAGAAAAACACTTATCTGTCTGAGGAAGCAGCAAAGAAAGAGGGGGATTGTGGGAGACACAAGACTTATATAGCTACTTCCTATATCCTGTGATTGGCTACCTGTTGTGCCTATACAGTTTTTTCTTCAGTTTTGATAATATTTATATTTCTCTTTCTTTGCTGCTGAGGAAATAAAGAAAGAGTTATGCATAATATGAGCCTCCGTGTCTTTAATAAAATCACAATCTGTCTGCAGACAGTCAGATAAACTATATACAGGTAGTGGTATTATTACTGTAAGCCTCCTGCTAAAGCAGGTTGCTCTGTAGTTCCAATCACTCATTACTGTCAGTGGCTGAGCTGTGTACATACATTTGACAAGGAAGAGTTTATCTGGAGTAAGGGGGCGTGGCTAAGCAAGGCAGGTTTATGGTGCAGAATTCTGCAAACATTTATTTATTTATTTATTTTGGTGTAAAAACAAAACAGATTTAAGCATGAAAATATTAAATTCCAAAACCTATCAAATTCATTAAAACTGTACTAGTACATGGAGTGACCTTTATTATTATTAACTTTTTTTCCTAATATCACTATCACAGTGTAGAGATTTAACCTGAACACCTATAAACCACAGCAAATTTAGATAATGCCAAGATTCCATTTTTAAAAATGCATTTACATTCAAATTCAATTCAAGGTTAGTTTTGACAATTTTCAGTTTGAAATCAGCACTGGGAGACACTTTATAAAACTAAAGAAAATAAATAGTTTCTGGTTGTCTCTTGGCTTTGGTGAAAGTCCCTAGCAGCACACGTAGCCCCTTGATAAATGATCACACAAGGTCACAGACCCTTCCAGACTCTTACAGATTGGATTTGTAGAGTAGAGAAAATGGCCTTTTAAATCAAGCACAATGCTCCATTCAAACAAAGATACAGTCTGTGGGACACGTCTGGTCCATTTGTACCAAAATCCATATAACTCCCGAATCTTTACATATATGGTGATAATAACAGCACCTATTCTTCATATACCTCCTCTTTTAACTTTACAACATATGCTCCTACAGCTTTGACATTTCCACAAATATTTCCACCTTATTATGTTTCTATGTGAACAATAGTATAAATGCTGTGTTTCTATGGTCTACACGCTTTCATCCACACACTGGAAAGTCCACCATCATTAGGAGAGCGGCTGGAGATAGGTTAATCAGTTTATTACATATGCAATGAAGGTAGAATAAACAGGGGGATCTACAGACCAAGGCAACTTAGATCTGCGTTATGCATTTCATGCCAAGAGGAACTTACTCAGAGACGTTCATATGTTTCCCGACCGAGTGAAATCAGTGAATTACTGGCATTCCTCCATGATGGTCTTAAAACCATATTTTTACTCGTTTTTTTGTTGGTGTCCCTGTGACGGATTGATCCGGTTACTATGATAACTAGGGGACTCCAGACCAATCTCTATCCAAAAAAACAAAAATACGTTTATTCACCCCTCCACCCTGGACTTTTACTCTGCAGGACATCCACAATATCTACTTGTACTAGCTCCAGGGACCCTGGGAAGTTATCTACGCTCACTCTAGAGCGATTAACCTGAATCACCCTGGAACTGTTTCTGGATTGGAAATATACAGCGGTCTGGTAAAAATTTAATCGGGTATTGCTCAGTCCCCTGAACATGAAACAGAAAGCTATTTTAATAGGAGATCAGGGGAATAGTGTTTCAGGCATCCACAACACTGTAGACTTAGAAACATAGAAACATAGAATGTGACGGCAGATGAGAACCATTCGGCCCATCTAGTCTGCCCAATGTTCTAAAAATTTTCGGTAATCTTTGACCTTATCTTATAGCTATGATAGCCTTCTTAATGCCTATCCCACTTGTGGGAGCTCTCGTCTCTGAAGCCAGAGGAAGGCATTATTGGGGGCCAGGTCTTACCACCAAACATTGTAAAAACTATGCACTGGATTTGGGAATGGTGATGGCCCGGTCAAACTTCAACCAGAGTTTGATCTGGCTAAACAACTCTGATCTGGGTGTTTTTTTGTTGTTGACAGTTTGCCTTTTGGAATCAGACCTCTGCAGGGATGTATGGAGATATCATGCAGGTAACACTTGTTTTCCCTGCATTATTTTTTTATAGGCACCGTGGTGTCTGGTAGTTAATTAAATTATCTAGTTGTTGATAACATTGTATCCCCGAAACCAAGGGGGGATTACATTGTGTTTCTAGATGACCCCCTATTGGGAATGTGTTATATAAACCTGCAAGATGATTAATAAAAGGTGCGCTTGCTTTACCCTTCTTCAAACCTCGGCTGCTGTTTGGGAGTCTAGCTATAATCACTTTATTCCAGAGTGAGGAAATACTTGTCGGAGATACTAAGTTTGAGTATAGGAGCTCTGCCACAGTCCCTTTAATTTCTCTCTGTAAACTTTGTATCTTTGTTACTGCCAAATCTGATGTTAAAACCTTGAATGACTTGTGATCAGGATAAACAGCCTGATGTGCAAGTACTGTCTATGTGTGTTACTACCAGTATGAACTGGTGAAGGGCTGAAAAGAGATTGACACAGATAGAGCATTCTTCCTTTATCATGATAAAAACCCCAAATAGAAGCATACGGACTTTCATCAGATAAAAAAAAGCTTTATAGTAAATAACTGCATGGTGTTAAATCAAAGTTACCGAGTTAAATAATAACTATGTGTTATAAAACGTGATATTATCTTATGTAACAAACAGTAGTGTAATTTTAAAAAGGCATGTTGTAAGAATTACAAATAAGTTCACTCAGATAGACAGAGATAAAGATTCCAGTTGCATTCCACTTTATCTATAATGTCAGGAAGAGGCACTGAAAATATAATTAAAAAAACAAAAAACACATATAGTATCTCATACCTCTCACTCTACGCATGCAAGCGTCTGTGGTTTGGGTTGGAACAATATTGCCTCGTTTCCACTGAGCAATACAGTTCGGGTCGTTACGGTCTAGTATGCTATTTTGAGTGTTTCAATTATGAAAGTGGCCCATACAACCGAACCAAACCGCACCATTCCTGGTCCCCCTTCAGATGTAGGGCCATAGGAAATGATACAGTACGGTTAGGGCGGAGCTACTGGCGTCACACTATACAATACATTGATTGGCGGACAGGAAAACATCAATGCTCATGACTAATGACACGCTAGGCATTTGGTATAAACCCCGCATGCCCCCTGGCAGTCCGACTTGCAGTGCAAACGCTCACCTGAATAGGCTGGACCATTTTAACCCTTCCGAACTGTACCAACCCAACCCGTACTGCTCAGTGGAAACGAGGCATAAGTGTTATGTTTTGTGCTGGAAGGGCTCACCAAAAGGGGCGTGGATTGGCACCCACATTGTGGGTTGCTTGCCCATGCTACGCCTAGGGTGGCCCTTTGCCCCCACCCTGAAATTAATACCCACAAATGGGAGATAAGTAAAGCAGCTTTTTAATTTAATTTAATAATGTATATAGTTACCTTATTCTTAAGTTTTTCACCGTGCTCAGGCTGTGCTGGTGGAGAGAATGTCTGGGTGACTGCAGCCAGTAGGGATTATGTCCTTTCGCGTCTTGTTGATTGATGTCGACTGACAAACTGTGTGATGGGGTGCCCCTACACGACAGTTTGACAGGACAGTGAAACCTTTGGGCAACGTGTAAACAATAGCAGACAGAATATGATAGTATAGTTTTAGTACAATTTGTACACATTAGGAAAAAGTTGCCTTCGGACCTTGGGTCTTATTGCATGTCATGTTTTTCTAATATTGGCAGGTGATCTAACACCCCCAGGGAGGTTCCGTGGAGTTTGGGCAGGAGGGGTTCTGTCTTGACATCCCACTTGATGTACAGAGTTGGGGTGAGGGTGGAGACATTGTTTTGAAAACATTTGCATCCCTGAGGATATTTTTATTATCCGGAAAGGGAATGGCCACTGGCCAGGTATTCCAGTTGGATCTGGTGAATGGTAAGTCCAGCATATAGTTCAATGTTTGAATGTAAAGTTCTTACAAATTGTATTTCTTCTTTTAAACTTCTTACTTTCTTCTGTTATTGTTTTCTTTGCACCATGGGGGCTGGGTGATTGGAGAAGTGATATAGACACCATGAGGAGATCGGTGGCAGCTCCATATCTCTTATGCATTATATTGCGGCAAGGGGTAGGGACATTAGGATAAGCAGTATGGCTCTAAAAAAGGGTTCACTAAACACTAAGGGGATGAATTCCTACACTAAACATCCTCTTATCTTAAGTGAAGTCAAAAAACAAAAAGCTGATATTGCGTTTGTTCAGGAGAATAATCTCCCCAACATCTCCTTAAACTCCCTAAAGGATCATATACAGTTGCAAGAAAAAGTATGTGAACCCTTTGGAATGATATGGATTTTTCCACGTTCACTGTGAATGTTTACATGGTGTGTTCAATAAAAACATGGCAACATTTCATTCTTTGTGTGTTATTAGTTTAAGCCGACTGTGATTGTCTATTGTTGTGACTTAGATGATGATCAGATCACATTTTATGACCAATTTGTGCAGAAATCCATATCATTCCAAAGGGTTCACATACTTTTTCTTGCAACTGTATACACTACAATACTCAACTCTAGGAACATATGCAAATGCAATGGGTTAGCAATATTGATTCAAAAGCGATGCCCACTGCAAATTACCAATACTTTCTCAGATTCGAATGACTGATCCCTGCTGGTGTCATGCAAGCTATATTCTATGGCAGTTCCCAACCCAGTCCTCAAGGACCCCCTACAAGTCCAGGATTTAGGGATTACCCATTTGTGTCTAAGGTGCTTTTAGAAAGAAAAAAAAACAACAACTTTAGACACAACAGGGTTATATCTAAATCCTGGAATGTTAGGGGGCACTTGAGGACTGGGTTGGGAACCCCTGTTCTATGGTATATCATCTTAACATCTACACATCTAAGGTTCTGGGGTTCTGGGCCACAATGGAGGGCTTGATGGTTGTGATGAAGGGTGATGTCAATGCAGTGCTGTGGTTCCCACCCAGTCCTACAGCGCTCCTATGGTATGGAGGGATAGGTTCACCTGGTGTATTTTTATATCTCCAATCCACCTGTAGGGCCCAACACACAGACACAAAATATTGACTACCTCTTAGGTAAAGGTCTTTGCATGACAAAGGTAGAAAAAATGAAATTAATAATAGCACGTGGTCTGATCTTGATGATGTAACAATCAGTTTAGTAAAATATCTTCTGCAATCCCATGAACACGGAGAATCAACTCCTCCATGTTCAGGGATAAGTAGGTTGTAGAAGAAACTCAAGCAGTGATTAGGGAATATTTTCCCATTTAAGGCAGAACAGCAACATAAAAACAGATCCCACACTAAGCTAGAAGAGTTGAAAGTGTTTGGACAGGCCATAAGGATTGTGTTTTTTGTGACATGTTGGTTTTGTTAACATTTTTTGAGGTGAGAAACGAGGTGTTGCTGCGGGAGGCTTTAGAAGCTGATGTGGCACTCTTTCCTCGGACTGCTGCAGGAGGATATTATTGTTTATTTATATTTATCAGGCAGCTGCTTCTTAAAGCTGCCGCCTATTACAAAACATAAGGGGAGGGAGCATTTGGGAATGGTTGCTGGGGAAAAGAACTTTGTTGCATGTTTTTTTATTAGTTATGTAGTGTAGTGGGATTTCATTAAATAGCTGTCAGTGCAGAATGTGCTTCTTCCCAGCTATGCTTTCTTTGAGATCCCAGAGAGCACCCACAGCGTGCTATTCATGGTTACACAGGAATGGACCTTCCATAGGAAAGCGGGGATATATCATGACGCATCCACACCTCTCTGTTACTGTAGTGGTCATCAAGTTTTCCTCTGGGCTCAAGCCCCATGTGTTTCTGGAAACAAGCAACTCCCCTGGGGGAAACCATAACGAGCCAAATGGGGAAATTTCTGATTCAAATACTAACACAACTCTGATTAAAGGGATACAGAAGATAAGAGGACATAACTTTCCCAAAACAAACACTGCTTTTATAGTGTATGCCACCACCACTGAAATAATTTGTGGACGTACTTACTAACAACGGATTTAATCTGAGTATGTACAAATACATCTTGACTCATTTCTGCTAAGTTCAGATTTATCTGGTAGTCAGTAAAGGAAGGAATAGGTTTATTTTCTGTTTGTTTTTTAAAGGCGTGATTAAAATGATAACATGCCCCACGAAAGAAAGGTGCATACACTATGGATGTTAAAGCATATACCCTAGAAAAACTACTGACAATAATAGCCAGATAAATATCCTGCAAAGATGTGTCCAACCTATCTTATAATTTATTTATTTTTCACATAAAGAACAAAGTTTTAGGAAAGCCTTGAGTGTCAGTATTGCTGTTGAAGAATATCTATTATACTGCTGGGCACTGGGTACTGGGTTTAAGGTTGGAGTGCAAGAGCTAGGATATGTTTGTATCTTATACATGGATATAAAACTATAAAATAAATATAACATTTCAGGGACAGGTATGAAATAGGAATTATTATCTACAGGACAAGCTTTGAGTGTTTATTTACTAAACACCAAACATTAGTGAATTTGAAAACTAAGCTAAAAATCTAGACTAGGGGAGGACAACCTATGCCATGCAAGACTGCTAGGCCCAAACAATTTCATTGTGGAGATCAGAGGATCTCCCTGGAGACAGCCTGACTTGGGTGGGGGTGGCATATTGCTGCTCTTCCACCATCTCCCCATTTTGCACAATTTTGATTCTTTAGATATCTGCTAACAATGACTGGTGGTGATTGCGATAGGCGGTGAGGGGATGGCCTTCATTCACTCGCAGAAACACTGGGAGGTCACACCATTTTCTCCAAGTGATTCTGAAGGGAATTCCGCATCGGAGACAAGCTTGCAGCAGGAGCCGCAGGCCTAACCCAAGACCTGGCCAGCCCAGGCGCCACTTAAAATGAATGGGAGTTACCCTCCTGCTGCTGAATGCTAATTAAACTAGAGGATGGCTAAAGTAATGTCAATCTGTGTGTACAGTATGCATTGCCCAGCAGTGTGATCATTAGTGGGATTTTGTGTGTGTATTAGCGTGTGTCTAGTAGTGTGATTGTGTGGGTAGTAATAGTGTGTCTAGCAGTGCGATTGCGCGTCTAGTAGTGTGATTTTGTGTGTGTGTTGGCGTGTCTAGTAGTGTGATTGTGTGTTTGGGTAGTAGTGTGTAATGCATATTGATGTGTGTGTCCGTGAGTGTCTCTGTCTGGGAGTGTTTGAGTGAGACACACACAGCCATACAGAAGCTTCTCCAGTCACAACTATTATAAACAGTCCACACACAAATACAGCTCAGAAGCAGCCCTCAAACATGTGACACAGACATTCCACACACACACAACCCCACAAACAGCCTCACACACACACTGTTTCAAGCAGCCCTTCCACACAGACACACAGTATGGCTTACACCCCAAGCACACACAATGCCACAAGCAGCATACACACACACACATGCAATCCCACAAAACAACTGTGGCACAATACATAACACATACATAATACAGCAGCATGCACACATGGTAATTAGGAAAAGATGGAATTAAACTCTAGGTATTTTTTTTTTGTCACACTGCTGCTATTAAATTTCAGTGTTTAGCGAATTAACTCCTATGTAAGCGGTTGTTGTAAGTCACAGATTGAATCTATTAGTTCCAAATTAAGATCACATTAGACGAACGCAGAATCCTACATCAGTGCTATCACAAACACGGAACATCATCGCTGTCAGCGGGAATTACAGTTAGATACTAAATTGGTTTTGGCTCACATTCCGGGTTTCAGGAATGCAAACAATGGACAGATTTACAGCACTTTGCCTGAGTAGAACTTCTAAAAAATTTAGACATGCTGTGTGACACTCAAATATCTAACATTGAGAAATAAATAGGTTTTATAATTAAATGTCATTAAGAAGAAAATGCTCACTAGGAAGAAATGACCCACCCTGTCCAATCCTTCAAACGATGCTTTGATAAGAGATAGAAATAGTTGTCAAAAGTATAATGAGAATTTAGGTTAGATGTCAGGAGTTTGGGAAGACAGAATCAAAATGAGGGCTCATTACACACCCTTTTCTCTCTTCTTTATACCATCTCCCCAGCGCTCTATTTTTCCGTAATCAGGAAATATATATATATATTTAAAAAAAAATAAAAAATTTAAGAGGTGTATTATCAAAATTACCATTGAAGTAATTGTTCATATACCAGTATTGTGCAAAAACATTTCCCTATCTATGTCAGTGTTTTGGCAAGTTTTTCTCGAAAATATCAAATATATTAATTTTACTATTTCACCTTAAATATTACGTACATAAATTAGCTTAAAACAATATAAATCTTAATTAGGTGTAAATCTTAAGAAGTCTAGGGCTATTACACACAACTGGCAAAGTTTTAGAGTATAGGTTGCCATTTTGGATTCCATCACAAATTATAAACAGCTATAAAAAAAGAAAAGAAAGAAAGTTAATGAAAACATGCTGTTAACAGCCAATCAGAAACCAAGCTGAGCTGATTAGAGAACAAGATCACTAGTAACAAAACATCATAGCTGTGATGTCAATGTGACTTTATGTTCCTTAAGCTCCTCATTGCAGAAGAGACCAAGTAACATTTTTTTGAAAACGTGAAGTTTGTTCTAAATTCAGATACAGAATAGATATGCTTATTGCAATATTTTATTCTATCGGGACACTATAGACACCAAAGCAATTATGGTGTATAGATTATGCCCTTCCAGTCTTACTGTTCAATTACGTGCCATTTAAGAGTTACATTTTACACTTTGTTTATGCCGTGTCAGCCACACCTCCCTGCATGTTACTTAAACAGCCTTCCTCAACACTTCCTGTAAAGTGTAATCTGATGTTTAAACTTCCTTCATTGCACAGTCTGTTTTATTTATAAATTAATTTTCTCTTGGACTGTTAATAGCTTGCTAGACCTTGAAGGATCCTGTGTGTGATTGAAGTTCAATTTAAAGAGCAGATTAGAAAACATCTAGTGAAAGTTAACATCTGATTGAAAATGAAACAATTTTTCATGCAGGCTGTGTCAGCCACAGTCAGGGGAGGTGTGGCTAGGGCTGCATAAACAGAAATAAAAGTGATTTAACTTTGAAAGGGCAAGGGATTGAGCAGTGAGATTGCAGGGGCATGATCTATACACAAACACTGCTTCAATAAGCTAAAGTAGTTTTGATGACTATAGTGTCCTTTAAATAGTGTTTATGGTATTCTGTATAAGCATGCAATGTTACTTCTACTAAGTA